>LPNX010336675.1:0-15425 GCA_001517045.1 Pseudotsuga menziesii | reverse complement strand
ATATATGTATATATATATATATGTATATATATATATATATATATATGTATATATATATATATATGTATATATATATATGTATATGTATATGTATGTATATTACTAGAACAAATGCTTACCTGTTAAATCCTATAAAGAACCATCAGTCCCACTGTGTTAGCTATAAGCTAAGTAAGCCTCGATCACACCTAAGAAATTTTCCCTACTTGACAAAAGAAAAACAATAACATACTTAGCATTAGTAAAAGACAGATTTCTCTTCTACTTTCTGGAAAATGCAAATGCTAGTTTGCTAACACAGTATTTAAATATAAGACTTTAATTTATACAGTACTTGATAAAGAAGTAATCTTCGTTTCTCTTGCAAACTGATTAATTATCTGCTAATAGTTAGTGGTTCATTAGCATTGTCATTTGACATTTTATGTCACATGAAAATCATCAAATTTTTATGAATTTTTGAGTTATTACAGCATAGATATCCCGACTCATCATTTGAATTACAAAGAATTGCATCTTTTTGCTTCTAAACTATATAATTACAAACACACTCTTATATTTATAGAGGCCATCACTAGTTCCATTCATTCCAAATGTCATTTTTCGTATTATTTGCTCAAAGTTGTTATCTTAATCTTGTTTCCACTTTTTTCTCATGGGTGCAAATTTCCCTTAATGTGTAGTTTTTATTGTCCACCCCATGATATCCTTGTTACAACGTATTTTTAACATAATTGAATTTGAGGTCCATATAGCATGTTCTTACATGCAATGAACACCACTTTCTATCTTTATCAGCTAATACACACATTGTTTTATAGTCACGATGACATTGTTAAATGCATGTGTAATTTCTTCCTTGCAATGAAGGAAGTATTTAACTATTCAAAGAATTGTATACAACTACCTCACACATTTAGGACATTATTTTTGTTATCTAAAATATGTTACTCGTGATTATTTCTTCAACCCTTTTTTCCATACAATTGTTTTGGAAATGAACTTTTCTTATTTATTGTTAAAATAGCAAGCTTTACTTACAGTAAGCATCAAGTCATACCTTCTTTCAAAATTAATATATCTAGAAAATATTTTTACGAGTTTTTAGAATTTGTTTCAAGATTTTCTTCCTTTAAATGTTCATTGAGAGATGCAAGCTTACATATATAGGTAACCATGTTAGGCTTAATTACATACACAAGCATAAAATATAGTTAAAGTTAAGAGAAATCACCTTGAATGGTCAAATGCACCTTCCTTAGGAAGTTATATTGACCATGCAAGTGATGTTGGGTTTAAATAGTCCTATAGTTAATAAGTGAGGTGCTATTGTGCCAATTTTAGACAAGTGCACCCTCCTTAGGAAGAAAACTAGGTCATGCATGTGTAGCTAAGGTTAACTGGTCCTAGAACTGCCTCATAAGGTAGTTCACTCGATCAAGTATGTGAAACTGAAGTGTAATTAGACCTAGATAAACAACCAAGGTGCATTAGGAAATTAACTAGGGGAAATTTTAACTTAAATGAACTAAACCCTAAAAAGGAGGCAACTCATGCAAAAACACCCTAATCCATAAAAGGGGGTTTAGTGGATTTGAGTGCACCTTTTGTAACATGGTTTTTACCCCTGTTACGTGCAAAAGCACCGGCCTTACATAAATGGGACAGTAAGGAAGAGTTCATGAAAACATCTACAACAATAAACAAGATCAGTAACACAAAGCAAATAAACATATACGACTAAACTAAATAAAATGAAAATAAACGAAAAATTATACATTCTTTCTTGTAAAAATGGGCCACCGTAGCCGTCTTGGAAATGGTCTGCCTCTCCACAGGCTGGTTCTCCAGGTGGGTACGAAGAATGTCTTGACGGGAAACGATATGATGACAAAATGGGGTGTGAATACTTGAGAGCAAAAGGTGTCTCACTGTACTCATAGAATAAAATAATGGGAAAAAAGGTGTAAGAATCTTTTGGGAGAGACCTTCACACTATTTTTATAATAGTTTTGTAGGGTTTTTTGACCTTTTCTCTCTTTTAGGGTTTTGGAACCCTATTTAGGGTTTTTGCACCCTTTTTAGGGTTTTTGGCCCTTTCTTGGGGTTTTTGGCCCTTTTGGGGTTTTTTACCCTTTTTTGGGAGAGAATGAGGGTAAACCATAGTAAATAATAATGTTTTGAACTGGAAATACAATTTTGAAGGTCAAAAGTAAGGGAAATATGGTATGAATATAATGTATGTCTGTGGTTTAGACCATGCACTACTAGGTGAGAATTTTTTTTTGTTTACACCATTTACCATAAAAAAGGGGTTTTAACATGTAAGTTCCTTGAACCTAAAAATAGTGGGGTAACTCCGATAGGAGTGCTATTGTCCCTTATATAAGTGAAATGCATGCAAAAGGAGTGTGTGTGTGCACCGAAACCACCCCTTAATCCTAACTAAGGTGAGTATTATGAAAATAGTTGGTTCCTGACAATACAAACCATATTAGGTACCTAAGTACATAAAATAATATCCCCTAAAAGTGAGAAAAATGGGAAAACCCAAAGGTAAAAAACCCCTCCCTAAAAGGAATAAAGTGGTGATTAGGCTTAGGAAGTCATCTTCAACCATGGTCACTCTCATGTTCATATATTGCCAACTTTGTTTGATATTTCCACTTTCCTGGAGAAATTTTCCTACCAAGAGTTAGGAGATCTAGTTCCAAAGATTGGTTCATTGTCAGAGAGTAATTCTCCTCCTTCATATATCATCCAAATATGTATTTCCTACAGCTTCTATAAAAGACTATGGATCTCCTATATTAACCATGTAAATATGGATGGGAATTATGATGTCCCCAACCCCGAATCCAAGGCCAAGGACACTTGGAAACCTAAGAGGAAGGATGAATGAAGGTAATGTATAGCAGAATAATGGTAACTAAGGCTAGGCCATCATGCCAAATAGCCACTAAAATAAAACATCCAACCTTTTGAAATGAAATGCACAAATACAAATGCATATCATTCTCCAATTCACATGATATGCAAGGTAAATGCAGGCATGAAATGCAACTAGACCTGAGCAAGATAGTAACATGATTTAAAACATGAAATATCAAATCTATTACAACTATTTTAACTTTAATATAATTCTATATGCAAGCCACCATGTGTTGGAACCTTTGGTTCATTAATAACCTCACCTTTTTGGATGCAGGAGCTGAGCGTTGTGGGATCCGAGCGTTGAAGGGAGCCAAGTGTTGGAGGGAAATGATTGCCAAGATATTCGATCATTGGAGGGTATCGACCACCTACTAAATTATGTCCACTTTGGGTATTTTAACTCATGATCTATGGACAATTATAACTACCTTGAATTTTTTAATCCAACTTTTATGGATCCTTGGTCCTATGATTATTGGCTTGGATCCCTACCCAAATCTATTTATAGATATCCTTCTTGGTTGTTCTATGATCACACTAATAATTCTGGATCCCATGCTCATGTGATTAAGTGAAGCACGGTGTCTTTAGACACCACCATTATTCTGGGAAACCATTTTCTCCTTCTATTGTTTAATTCCTGCTCCAACATGGTATCAGAGCTTAATGGTGTTCATGATCTAGATTTTGTAGAATGAGGAGAGTTTTGTCGATGGAATGATTAGCTACATTTTGGGTTGAGCATAATGGTGAAGAAATGAATTCATCCATCGCACCCTAACTTTTGCATGATCTAAATTTTATGGGTATTTCAGGATCAAAGGATTTCTATGGGAATGAAGATATAACCGTTGGGAGGATGGTGAACATTGGTGTGATTTACATGATGAGTTCTGGAAATGTATTAAGAGTTATTTATCTAGACATATGATGCCCTATATTTTTTGGGGTGGAGAATTGGTTTGGTCGACAGAATATCAAGCGATAATTTTTTTTTGATTGGAAATGATCTTGTCGTATTAATGACTAAATGGTAAACCAACCAAATGGACTTGCTATCGACTTACATGAATTTCCAAAGGTCGTCAATTGAGAATCGACTGTAGAATACACTTGTATTAGTTTCCTTTGGGTAATTGACTTATTGAGCTATCGACTATGGTATTTGGTCGACTAACATATGCTCAACTTGGTATAAGTCAACTAGTGAAAATTGAGACATCCATGTCTTGATTGTGCATTGAAATCCTATTTAAGATTGGTATGATTCATGAATATGAAGCTTTAGTTTTCCAGAAAATTTAGGAGATTCAGGAAAATAAGGCAATTTCCTTAGAAGAATAGCATAACCAAGTTTGTCAAAAAGTAGAAGACTTACAACTAGTCATTGTAGAGTTGCAGACTGAAAATCAACGACTAAAAAATGAATTGGTGATAGCCCATTCCCGTTAAGAAGAAGAGGATTCTCTTTTTCAAACTAGTGTTTTGCAATGGTTTGATGAGAAATATCGACATATTTTTGTGCTAGAAAGTACCATGGAAAGCATTTTCCACCATTTGGAAGGTGAATTTGAAGATAAATCAAATTTGGTTGATGACTCAGAAGCAGAGGTGAAATCCCTCTCTAGTGAAGATATTGATGGCTTCATGAAGAAGATTGGTAGACTAGAAGTATAAAATGTTAATCTAACTAATGAATTTTCCCATTTGCGGGCCTCTATCAACGAGCTTCGTGAAGAATCTACTCCTCTTCAAGAAGATAACAATCATGTGTTTGGTGCATATTAAAATTTAAAAGAAGATTGTGATTATCTCTTGCTACAGCTGACTGAGAAGGATGACACTATTAAGGGGATTATAGGATTGTAAGCATAGTATTGAACTTGAGGTTTGTATATTGCAAATTGATGAGTTTAAAGTTGTTGAGAAGAGAGTTGTTGAGAAGAAGACTATTGAGTAGTCGACACTATCATTGAGCCGACAGAATCCCCCATTACTTCTTCCACTTTTGATGCTCTTATGTGTAGCCCAATTATTTGTAAATTAACTAAATCATTGGATATTAATAGTGTTGTTTCTCCTAGTTTTGAAAATAATACTATAGGTATTGGGTCCCAACAACTGAGAAAAATGGGATATACTAAAGGAGGACTTGGAAAGAATGGACAGGGTATTGTTGTTCATATTTTCCCTAAGACATAGATAACTAGGGATGGTCTTGGATATACTGGTGCTACTTCCAGTTTTGATGACACTAGGAAAATGTTGTTTGTTGCTATAAGAATTCAAACTGAAGAGAAAACCGTTGATGAATGTTTTGTTGGGTTGACTATCACTGATGTACCATAAATTGAGAATGTTGTTCTAAAAAAAATTACTGTTGATATGCAGGGTTGTTCTGATCTTGTCGATGAACCAAAACCTAAGCCTGCATCCCCTGTTCCATCAAAACACAAATTTGTGCCATACAGACATCCTCATCAAAAGAATTGGAGGAATTATCCTAGGAATTAGAATTCTTCGAAAGGTGGCAACTATTATTTCATAAATTTGCAGAAAAGATGTGAAATACATAATTGAGGACTAGTGTCGGCTACTCATATAGATTGTGGCTGGATTGATTATTGGTCATGGAATCATTTGAACAAATTCTTGAGGACTTCATACATATGTATATCTTCAATTGTATTTTGTGTAGTACTTCTCTCGCATGATTTGGATTGATTTGAATATGGTTGACTGATTCTCAACTGACATTGGTTGTCAATAGATATATTGACTGATGATATATGACTTAGATGGCCGACTAATGCTCGACTAATGATGGTTGTCGAGAGATAAATCGACTGTTGATATATGACTGAGATTCTCTCTTAATGAATCAGCCAAGGATGTGTGTTGAACCGATTGGATTGGATGTGGTCAATTGAGGTTCAGCCACTGGTGATCACCAACTGAAAGTTTTCGGCTGATTTGTCTTTACTTTTATTCATAGTTTTGTTTAAGGGGGGTAGAACTAGATATTTGCTTGAATAACTTACTATGAGGTAAACCCAATTGTTGTTTACTGGACTGTTCTTGTTGAATCAACTTGACTTACTTCCTTGCTTATAATTTGTTGGGAGAAATCTATTTGAGTACTTCCTTGTATGAAAATACCTATTTGATGAATGGACAGAGGCTACATTACTTATAGAGGCTACTTATATTAATTCTTCTATTGACTAGTCAACTACTCGACTTGTTTGTGTTGTTTGTTTTTCAGTTTCTTAATCGATTGGGACACTATTTAACAACAACATTACATAACATTTTGACAACTGCAACAATGATATTGTTCCAAATTCTTCGAGGAGTGTTTACAGTACCGGTGATTGATCGGTTTGGTGCAAAAGTTGTGTTACTGGCCTCTTTTGATCAATGTTTACAGTTCAGATCAAATTACCTATTTGATGAATTGACAGAGACTGCATTACTTCTACAGAATGCATATATTTATTCTTCTCTCGATTAGTCGACTACTCGAATGGTTTGTGTTGTGTGTTGTGCAGTCAACTTAACCAACTAGGACCGTGTTTTGAAAACAATGTTGCATATTTATTCTCCTATTGACTAGTTAACTACTCGAATGGTTTGTGTTTGTTTGTTGTCCAGTCAACTTAACCATCTAGGAATATATTTTAACAGAAGTTTTACAAAACATTTGGATTCCTACATTGATTTTGATGACGATGGTGAAAGTGTTCCAACTTCTTTGAGGATTGTTTGCTATACTAGTGATTGATCAGTTTGGTGTGACAATTGTGTGTCAATGGATATGTTTGATTAGTGTTTGCAGTTCAGATCAAATTAAGGGGCTATATTGTATAATTTGTTTTTTCCTCCAAGATGATTTTATGAGGGGTGTTGGATCATTTGGTTCATTAGTAACCTTACCTTGTCAGATGCAGGAGCTGAATGTTGCGAGAGCTGACCATTGAAGGGAGCCGACCATTGGAGTGAGCTGGCCACCAAGCGAGTCAACCGTTGGAGGGTGTCGATCACTAACTAAATTATGTCCACTTTGGGTCCTTTAACCCATGATCTATGGACAGTCATAACTGCCTTGGATTTTTTAATCCACCTTTTATGGATCCTTGGTCCTACGATTATTGGCTTAGATACATACCCAAACCTATTTATAGATAGCCTTCTTGGCTGGTCTATTATCATGCTGGATCATTCTGGATCGTATGCTCATGTGCTTAAGTGAAATCCGGTGTCTGTAGAAACCACTATTATTATGGGAATCTCTTTTCTTTTTATATTGTTTAACGCCTACTCCAATACCATAAACAATATAAATAGACAGATATACTGGCTGCCATAGTCAACCATATTAAGCATTAAAAATCAAATATAATAACTACCACCCACAACCATATTAACATAAACAAAACTAGATATGAAGGATTCCATCTACAACAATATAAATGATAAATAGGTCATATCTCATGGATTCCACTTACATCCATGTAAACAAAAACAAAATCAGATCCACGAGCACATATATATAAAAAATTACAATAAATAAACATATAAAAAAACACTCATCTTAATGAAAGCAACTATATTCAATGGGACAACGCTCCACCCAGCTGTAGAAATTCCATGATCATGCATCTTTAAACATGTTAGTCACCCTTAATCTGAGGCCGTAGATCCACCTGAGAGGTATTCTCAAGCTAAAAGGTATGATATGATCATCTCAACACCAAGAACACTATCACACAAAAACAACTATATCTCAATCAAACAAAACCAAATTTCAATGAAAAAAAGTATTATGTACTGGAAATGACATTTCAGACATAATGGAACAAGTCTCGCAACCCAAAAATGATAAAAAAAATATGGAATATAACATGTGGTTGTTCCTTTCTGAACACCGTGAGGATACCTGATCCAGGAGGATATTGGTGGCGACCCACCTATTCCTCTTGGACCCCCACCATTGTTTCTTTCAGTTTTCCAGTTTCCTTAATTGTAGCACAATTTACTATTTTTGGCAGTTTTCAGGTCCTAAACTTCCGTAGCCATTTTGAGGCCCTAAACGACATTTTTTTGGCATCGAATGGTCAAGCAAAAATGAGTCTGTTTTGGACTCATGATTTTCCATTTATGCATGTAGTCCTTAAATATATCTTTCTAATGATATATCATGCACGTCAAATGGAGGTAGTATGCTAAAGTTACGACCCTAGGAAATTGATATACCAAGTTACCCAACAGGGCCCACATTAAGGCGTTTCACCTCCTAGGGTTAGGTTTTTGGATGTGTAGGGTTTCCATTGTTTCTCAATAATATATAGGCCTTCGAGCCTCATTGTAACACATAGTTCAGATACATGTAGCCGCCACATCTCTTCTCAGAGATAAGCTACCAACACTCTAGCTAGTTTATTTCCATTCTGTATGTAAACAAGTTTCAGTTATTGATTAATGAAATGAAGTGTTATTTCCACTACATATTTGTTTCTATGGTTATTTGTGTATTCTGTTGCTTTCCTGCATAAATCCAGATCAGTGGTATCAGAGCAATCTACTCTTTCTCGATCCTTCTTTGCATGTCCCGAATGAGGGTGGGGTATAAAGAGTTAGGGCTCAATCTGGTTGAACCTTTGCAAGATCAGCCTCGCAAATCCCGATGGTCACCCATGGGGGATGAAAAGAAAGACGAGGGCATAGAAGATCCTATCAAAATGTTGCTTGAGGAGGCCCTTGAAAAACAAAGGAACGCGATGATGGATAACTTCGCGCAAATCCTTCAACGACTTCCCACTGGCAGTGCATCTGCATCTAGCAGCCACTCTGGAGGTGCAACCCCTTTTAAGGTACAAGTAAACTTTGACATTCCCATATTTGATGGTCGAATAGATGCAAACACCATAGATAAATGGTTGAATCTATTAGAAGGATATTTCTCGATTCATGACTTTGCTGACCGGGAAAAGATTACTTTTTCTCTACTCAAAGCTGCCCCCCATGTCAAGGACTGGTGGGAAACCTACTGTGAGAGAAAGGATGAGGAGGAACCCCCTCTATTCTCGAACGTACCCACTTGGAATTATTTTTGAGATGCCATAAAGGGACAATATTATCCGGTGGGGAGTTATGAGGACAAGTACATCCAATGGACTATGCTACGGCAGCAAAGAGATCAAGATGTACATGAGTTGACAAATCTGTTCGATACCCTGTGCACCAAGTTGGGTATCAAAGATTCAGAGAAACATTTGGTGCTGGAGTACTGCAGTTGTCTGCACAGATACATTCAGGAGGAAATGGAGTTCCTCGACATCTCCTTGCTTGGTATGGCATATCGGTACGCTGCCAAAATTGAGTAAAAATTCAAACAGAAAAAGCGAGACTTTGGATCTGCGAATCAGAAGCAAGGGAAAGGTGCCCCCAAACCGTAGAACCAAGGACACAGCCAAGGCATGGTGACTCAAGAAAACTTACCAAAGCCACAATCAAAGAGAAACACTGCAAAGCCGAAGAAGGAAGCGGGAAAGTGGTGCAAGTTCCATAAGATCCCCACTCACAACACAAGTGACTGTCGGGCTAAGCAGTCACTAGTGGCTGAGATAAAGGATTCTGAATCAGATGCATACTTTGACACCAAATCAGAACTCGAGAAGGGGAATGACAGAGGGAAGAAGATTATCAATCCATAGCCCAATGCCACCGTTGCCACCACGAAGATCCAAAAGGAAGAACTAGAAGATTCAGAGGAGGAAGAGCATCTTTTCCACTCCCAGATGTGGGTAAAGGGTTCCCTGCTATAGTTCATTGTTGACAGTGGGAGCCAAAAGTACCTGATTTCAGTAGAGGTCATGAAGCAGTTGGGTTTGCCGACCACAGCACACCCGTAGCTGTACACCATTGGGTGGCTTCACCAAGGACGAGATCTCCGCGTCAGCCAGTATTGCTGACTTCCCTACAACATCAATCCCTTCACCGGTGGGGTATTATGTGATATTTCTCCTCTTGATGTTTGTGATGTATTATTAGGTCAACCATACTTATGGAAGCAACATGCTGTGTATGAGTCCCATCCTCGCGCTATTATTATTATGTTGGGAAATAATTTGTACAGAATACCAGAGGTACCACCCCCTACCGCTATCTCTTTGGTTACTGCAAAACAATGCAGTAAGCTCAATTCCAAAACTGGGAAGTTTGTTTTCTTGATGATCCGCCCTCAGGGAAAGAAGAAAATCATTGCCACAACCTCCAGACAGGTCCCCTCTGCATGACAAAAAAAAATGGAAAAGATCATGGAGGAGTACTAGGACATATTCACCTCACTCACCGGGGTGCCTCTCCACTGTCAGGTCAAGCACCCCATCGATCTGACCCCAGGTGCGCCACTGTCCAATGGACTGATCTATCATCATTCTATTCTACAATATGATGAAATCAAGAGGCAAATTCAGGAGCTCTTGCAGAAAGGTCACATCTGGCCAACTTCATCGCCCTATGGGAGCCTAATCGTGTTGGTATAGAAGAAGGATGGGACTTGGAGACTCTATATTGACTATCGGGTGTTGAACAAGATCACTGTCCAGAATAGATACCCGATCCCATGGATTGATGACCTCCTGGACCAGCTTAAAGGGGAAAAATATTTTAGCAAGATCGACTTAAAGTTCGGGTATCACCAGGTACCAATCGATGTGTGGAAGACTGCCTTCAAAGCCAAGGAGGGCCTTTTCGAATGGTTGGTGATGCCTTTTGGGCCGATGAATGCTCCTGCAACCTTCATGAGACTAATGGATGAAATCTTGTAGCCATTCACCAACTCATTTGTAGTAGTGTACTTGGATGACATCCTGATCTTCATCCAGACTTGGGAAGAGCACCTCCACCACGTGCAACAGGTCCTCCAAACATTGCGGCAGCACAAGTTGTGTGCCAATTTGGACAAGTGCACTTTTGGCATGACCTAGGTTCAGTATCTGGGATACATTATTGATGACTATGGGGCACATGTGGATCCTACCAAGATCCAAGTCATTTGGGATTGGCCAGCCCCAACTACTCTAACAGAGCTTCGCAACTTTCTAGGCCTTGCCAATTTCTACCGCAGGTTCGCTATCGGATTCTCTCATATCACTTGGCGCTTGAGTCAAGTCACCAACGGAGGAGCAAAAGAAAAAATATTTTGGTCAGAAACTCAATAGAAGGCATTTGCAGAATTGAAACATCACCTATGTTATTCCCCAGTGCTCACATTGCCAGACTTGCAACAACCATTTGAGATCAATACAGATGCCTCTGACTATGCTATTGGGGCAGTCCTTACTCAACAAGGGCATCCAGTGGCATATCACAGTGAGACACTGTCCACAAATATCCCACTTATGACAAAGAGATATATTCCATTCTATAGGCTTGCCGACAATGGAAGCATTACATTTTGGGGAAGGAAACGATCATCCACACAGACCATCGACCCCTACAGTTCATGCAGACACAAGGAAAGTTACAGAACAATCGCCATCAAAAGTGGTCCACATATCTACAACAGTTTCATTTGAACATCAAGTACAAGAAGGGAAGCACCAATAATGTTGCAGACTGCCTCAGCCGACCACCAATCGTGGCGATAACGACCGTGCTCAACTCTTGTGGGCACGCGACTTCTAATTGGCCGCTTCTCTACAAGAGCGATCCAAAATTCAGCCACACATACTAGACGCTCTTGGAGGGAAACCAAGTTCCAAAATTTCACCTCTAGTATGTACTACTATGTCACATGGGACACCTTTGTGTTCCTTCAAGCGACCGTGCTAAGATGATTTGGGAAGCGCACTACAGTCGGGTTGATGGGCATTTCGGGGTCGAGAAAATAGTGGCAGTACTGCAGAAGTATTTCTATTGGCCGAACCTTTGACAGGGCGTTGGGAAGTACATCCGATCTTGCACTACCTGTGCCATTGCCAAACCATCCATCAAGAAGCAAGGCCTCTATACTCTGTTTCCTACCCCTATTCAACCTTGGGAATCCATCTCCATGGATTACATGTCAGGCCTTCCTTCTACTAAGTACGGCAACAACTGTGTGTTTGTGGTCATTGACAGATTCTCAAAGATGGCCATAATGGTGGCCTGTAAGAAGAATATCACAGCAGAAGCCACTGCTAAACTCTTCTTTGAATGAGTGTGGGTACACTTTGGGATCCCACAGTCTATCACTACTACATTTTGACCAAAACTCCGACGGTCGTCATGTCAGATTTTCGACACTTCCCTGTCGCATGTACGACACTTTGATTTTTTTTTAAGCATCGGAAACTTGTCGTCGGTTATCTGACACCTGATTAACCGTCGGTTAAGCGACACCTAAGTAACCGTCGATTAAAAAATAAGCGTCAGTTAAGAGACAGCTTTTCTTCGACGATAGTGAAATTTTTTTAAGAAAATCTCATTCATGCCGTCGGTTAAGCGACAACACTGCCATCGGATAAGCGACGGATATTAAGAAAAACCATCAGAAAAGTGACATCTACAAGCGTCGAATAAGCGACGGATAATAACATAAGCGTCGGAAGAGCAACAGACAAAACCGTCGGAAAAGCGACATCTGGAACCGTCGCTTAAGCGACGCTTGTGACTGTTTTAAAAAAAATATAAAAGCATGTGCAGTGCAGTATTGGTAAGGTTGTTCAAGCAATGCTCATCGTCTCCGATCAGTTCCCTCTGGTGATCTGTAGAAAGAGTGGTCTTTCCAGTCCCTATTGCAGTTGGGGACCATTATACAGAATGTACTGAAATTAGTTGATGTACAGACGAAGAAATTCACCAGGTTGAAAATTATTAGTATATATCCAATGCAAGTTGGAGATTGGAAAGAGTATGCAAATGTTAAAGAGAAAAAACACTTGAATATATAAAACAACGAACAATCATGACTAGAAAATGTCCATAGAACAGTCCCTGAGATGCTTGCTATAAACTTCAACTTGGGAAGATATAGATGCTGCAAGAGGCATCAATGGGATCCAACAAATACCATCATGTTCCAATAGCAAGGCTTACTGATTTAGCTTCAAAAATGAGAAGAATCTAATTTGGAATAGCCTGCTCCAGATAATGATATCGATAGCGATTCAAGCCATTGACATTGTGGGAATCATGGCTTATTAGGGACACACATATGGGTGGATAATTAAAACTACTAGTAGGGGAAGAGTAGACAAGGACCAATTCTAGTCTCCTGTCTCCTTCGAGCACACAAATGTTAGTTAATTGGCTTTTAGCCTTTTATCTTTCACCCTCCTTACGGGAGCTAGAATTATTTTGAGGAAGATTTATACCATGCCCAAGGTCATCATAGCCAAATAAAAAGTTCTATAAATAGTTAATGGCAATCTCCCAAAACAGATTAATGTCTTATATGCAGCCACATTTGAGCCATAAATATCGTTAAAGAAAAACTCATCTGCCATCAAGCATGTAGCCTAGGACAAAAAGAAAATTATTTTAGTCAAATGATGAAGACCTTAAAAGTTATTTTAATGTCAATTACATCATTTGGTTACAATGACTAAATTATTTCGGCCAAAGCATTCCTCACAACATTATTGAATATTCAACTAAATCAAATAGAGAGAAAACATTGGAGCTAATGAAATATTATATTAAAAATGGCATTTTGTCGTGAGATGATGGTCAAGTAATTCATGAAACATGTTGAAGTGAACATTGAAAGGAACATAAGAATAGTAACATACTGAAAGCAAAAACAAAGATGGAAAAAGGAGGGCCTAGATGGCTTGGGTTAGGAGTTCTGGTTCTTCCCCTAAACATTTGTCAATCCTCAAGACTACCTGTTTGGAGGTGATAAGCATATCTCTATTAGATCAATGTTGCATGGGAACTTTTCCCCATCCCTTGAAGATATTGCCCAGACATTCCCATGTCCCCAAGGAATTGAGAACAATAAGTGTAAGTCCACGTTTGTAAGGGAATTACCTAGAGGATGTGGGGGACTTCTCCCCTATCCCCTAGAGGTTTCCTGGCATAATTGGGGAGGTATGGATGACATCCCTTAATGGTTTCAAAGACATACAAATTCCCTATTGGTTGTGGAGCCTAACTATCTTTCTGATCCAGAGGTCTTGTTTTAGTTATATTTGGATCCCAGTTCTGAAGGGAGGGCCATGGGGGCAGTTCACCCCCCCCCGCCTACCCCCCAATCAAGGGTTCGAGGGTGGAGCCCAAAATTTTCCAATTCTTCCTATGTTGGTCGGATACACCTGCCATTAATCTCCTCAATTAGTTGAAACAATGTAATGAAATTCGAACAAGTACCCAAATTGTGCAAAATAGAAATGAATTTTGCAACTTCTCACATGTTATGCATAAAAAGGGAATGATAGGCTCGGGCAGATATAATCCTAACTTTGAGCCTATTCTCTGGATCCCAGTTGAGCAATTGATCATTACCTTGGTCTCAGGGTCTTTTAAATGTGTCTCGATTTCAAGAATTGCAGATTCACAAACATCACAATTACTTTGTTGTCTATTTAGAGCAAGAGATGATGAATCACTGCATATACTCATCTTCTGACAAACCTCCTTTGGACTAATAGTTGCAATCTCTATGAAAATGAGAGGAGCATAGTAGTCGACCATTGAATGACACTGAAAAAAGGAGAACATCAATGTACCTGAAAACCTAGCTGATTATAAGTTATAACAGATCTTGGTGGCAAAACAATCAGAACACCACCTTAGAAACATTGATATTAAAGCTACAAAAACTCCCAAGCAAAACAATCTCAAGCTTTTCAGGACTTCACTCCTTTTATTGAAGATGAAATTATTTATGGAATAAATAAATAGATTTTGCAAACATATATCTGCTTGTCGAATAATCAGATCTATAAATATGATTAAAATCCTACCTCAGTACCGAAAACACCAAGTTTTGAACATGTCTGGTGCAAAGCAGCCAAAACCTGTGCCTGAGTTGTGTTCTAACTGACGTATTATGTTGCCTCTTCTATAATCTCCTCACACATTGCACAAGTTTGGTCAATGTATGTTGCCTCTTCTATAAGCTCCTCACACTAGAACTTCTATGAAAGATTTGGCACCTTTGCACTTAAATCGGATGGAAACTCATTACAGATACTTTTTGCTAGACTTTCAACATTTTTCTGTGTCTCTAGGTTTGATAGGACTTCCTCAGCTTGCTTTGAAACCTCCATGCATGTATTACAAAAAACACCAACTGACGATCCATGGAAGTTAAGACCCCCACTCTTAGAAACTGTTTTCTCCAAAGGGACTGCAGATAGCAGGGGAACAGTATTTAATATTTTCCACAGACCTAAAACAGAAATACACACAACTTGTCAGCAAAATATTTTTGAAAATCACAAACATATCACATATTTGACATCATTTCTTGGCTAGATAATAAAGGAAAATACTTTCAA
>LPNX010336664.1:148633-266889 GCA_001517045.1 Pseudotsuga menziesii | reverse complement strand
TGTTGACCTTGAGCAGATTGTCATTGGTCTCCTGAAGCTGCTTCACCTGCTGTTTGTATATTTGAATTCTTCTTTGTAAGCTTTCTTCCTCACTAGGGTTTTCAAGTACACTTGGCTCCTGCATCAAAATATCTGAATAATCAACCTGCACAACAGCTTCTTCTGTAATACCTGCTTGCTTCAGTATGGCCTCATCTTCTTCATCCCATCCCTGTTTTGCAAAGTCCCATGCATTTGCTTTTTCTTCTTCCTGTTGTTTGATGATTTTATCTCTGATTTCAACTATTATCTCTGATAACTTAGGAGCAGGTTGGCATGCTTCATTTGCTAATTGTGTTTTTTCTGTACCTGCAGGTTTAGAAGAAGAAAAAGGTTTAACAGATGTCTTCTTTTTTCTTTTACTGTCCTGCTGAAAACTTTCTGCTCTTTCACTGGAAGAAGAATTGATTAACACTGCTCCTTGCTTGGAATCTAGTTTAGGATTGAGGAGTTTCTTCATGTTCCACCTGAATTTGTTTGTAGGCCTGGTTCTAAGTCTTCTATTTGAAGTGACAATTTTCCTCTTTTTTCTCTTAGGTTTTACTGATTTGCTCATTGAAGTAGGTAAATCTTCCAATTCTTCTGTACTTGATTCAGTCATGATAACCTGCTGCTCATCCTCCAACAGATACCCTTCATCTTCAGATATGATGGTAAGGGGGCTTCTAGGTTTATTTTGTAATTCTTCTTCAAAAGTGGCAGCTTTCTCCATGTCAACAGTGCCAGCTTGCTCAAGAGTAACAGTTTTTTCCATGTCAATAGTCAAACCAGGCTGTACCTCCTTATCTGCAAATAATGTATATTTAGCTTTAGGATGCTTTGAATCTCCTTTGAACTGACTGTCACCCTGTGCATGTTCTAAGACTTGCTCAGTCACCTTCTTGACCTTAATCTCACCCTTGCTGGTAGATGTGATGGAATGACCCAGCTTTTTTATCATCACCTTACCTTTGTCAGTTTGTCTTTTGGGTTGTTGGTCTTCTTTTTGAGGATGAATGTCTAACCAAAATAAGAAGAACTCCCATTTCCTTCCCTCATGCTGTAGCACTGTAGTAATAATTAGTTTAATAAGGCCATGATGAAACAGTGACTATGAGGTGTGATCATCCTGCTCCTTTATTTTGCTTGCCATCTTCTGCAGGCTTTTCAGGAAAAAGAAAGGCAAATTCATTTTAGACACCCCTACTAAGTGCTGCAGGAATCTGAAATGGTACTTAAAGACAAAGGAGTACCTTCCTTCACAAGTCACATAACTTTGAAGGATTCTTAAAGGCTCAATCCACTCCTTTCTAAAGTTTTGAATAGGAATCCCTTTGCTCCAGTTAGGAATGACATCAGGCAGTAAATATCTTTGAGGGTCAAATTCAAAAGGAGATTTCTTAAACCAATGTTCTCCTTCATTCTTGATTTCAGTAGCTTCTGATATCAATTCCACAGTTAACTTAAATCTCAATGCATCCATTATGATCATGTCCTCCTTAAGTCCTTTGGCAAACCTGCAAGAAACCTGAGAATTAAAACCATCAATTTTCTTGAAAAAACTCAACCACCCTGCCTGCTGAAACATCTCTGCACAGTTTGGAAGTTTTTGGACCCAAGTTAGGTCTGAGGGTTCAGCTCTATTTATCTTTCCACTTTTTCCCATAGTTTCCCTTCAACTGATAGAAAACAATCTAGTTTAATGTTCCAGAAATGCTTGGAAATTAGCTTGCTGTTGCTTGACCACCTTCTCACTCTGCTAGGTATCCCTGTACAGGCTTGCAGTGTCAGTTTTAACCTGAGTCAATCATATAATTCAGTTCATGGATAAATACAGCATGAGATCAAGTTAAACATTGATGAAAGCTGTTATAAGGACCATATAGCTCTGCTCAAACTTCAAACTACAGCCTCATGCACAATTTCGAACTGTTAAGGTACATGTACCAATCAAATTCCTGGTTTTAGGGTTGAGTACAAACAGTCTTCTGTGTCTTCAAACAGAACTCCTTTCTTATGACAAACTGTTTTGTACATTTCACAATAGTAGTGCAATATTCAGAGTACTTAAAGGCAAATGGAGAACTTGTGGATATGGTATATTAAAGCTCCACTCAAATGCCTGCATCCAAAAAAATCAATACAACTTCATCTGAAACCCTAATACTCCGAGTACTTCATATAAGGTCACCCATATGCTCATCAAATCAAACTGAACTGTCAACAATAGAAGAAGGGACAAATACACCAGTGTTTGCCAAAATCTGTATCCTAGCCCCAAACTGTCACTAAATCCTGTACATGTTGCTTGTATGTCTTGTAATTATTCGGGACTGGTTCTTCTTGCAAATGACTTCACATCTCATAATAAATTCAGAAACTTACAAACCACTTCAAATAGAATAGCAAAACAACCTCTGTATGAAAATTAGCATAACCAGTCAATATAGAAATCCTGTACATGCTAATTTCTGAAAATGCTGGTTCATATTGGGATTGGGTTAAAAATAAAATTCCCTTCAAGCATCTCTTTATAATCACCATGCGCCCTCAACAGAGTTTCAAGTATATGGGAGCACAAATTATAATTTTCTTCCTTCAGACAATCACTCAATTTCACAGGCTGGCTGTTTTAAATTCAAAGGCTTTTAGTGCTCTGTTCCTTCAGATCTTTTATCAGAGTTCCTGGTGACTATTTCAGCAATGAAGATGATACTTTATGTCCCATTCTAACCTTTTAATCAGCCAATTTCTTCGAACCACCTAGGGACCAGAAAAACCCAAATTTTGAGCAAAAAGGGTTTTGCAGCAATGTACATACCAATTTTTAAAATTTCGTGGCTCGAGGCTTCATCTTAAAGTGGCAACGGTCTTTCATTAGGTACACAGGTGTCCCCATCTTATCTCTTCGACTACAAATGCCAGAATTAAGAAGCCCTAACTTTCCTGCTGGTGCTGCGGGAGCTATCTTCCTTCACGGGGACATAATCCAGTTTTGTAGCAATTTGGTTCTTCTGCACGAACTGGCTTTCCTATACAAACGCATATGGGACGAGAAGTGGACAGTTTAAACCGGGATTGAATAATTTGCCCAACTAACTCCACGATTTTAGCAATTATGAAACCGTTTTTGGCTGAGTGAGTGAAATAGACTGAAATTCGTGTCTTAATGCCATCACACGTGTTAAACAACCTTGAAAAAGACCATCAATCACTTTTAGCTGATACCCATGATGAAAAAATCTGCAAAAAATTTGAAAACAGAGTGGCGCGATTTTCTTGTAGCGCCTCCTTCATAAACTTTTTCTCCAGCGCTACAAGAATCTTTCCTAAGCTAATTTATCACAATTTTACAGCTTTTTGATAAATTGTCGAATGTTTAGAGCTTTATCAGGCTTAAAGAACAAGTGTGCTTGATCTCAAAACATATTATTAATTCAACCCTTGAATATAAACCCTCTTTATCCCTTTCAAAAATCTAAAAAGACTATAGAAAAGACAAATAAAGTCTAAAGAAAAAATGCTCAAAAACTATTAAAAACTAATAAATCACCAATAGATTCTCCAAAAAGACCAAAACTGAGAAGTAATCAAACCTATGATTGAAGGTGAAAAACAAACCAAAATTGAAGAAAACAAACCAAAATGGAGAGAAAAAATTACTGACATAACACTTAGCATAGCATTGATATATTATTTCTACACTAGTTGAAGAATGTGAAGATCCAAAATGAGTAGACCATACAGTCATACTTAACAAGGGTCACCTATATCAAAGAACAACTTGAAGTAGTGGCTGAAAAAGTGGAGAATGCAGAGATTGTAATGACCAGCTTGAATGGTCTCGCTAGGACATGGGACTCTTTCATTCAAGGGATCTGTGCCAGAAAGAATCTAGTCAAGTTCAAAATACTATGGTAAGAATGTTCACAAGAAGAAGCTCGAATAGTAGCTCGAGAAGAAAATATGGGAAGTGAATATCAAGTTCTCACAGTTCAATCCAAGAAAAATAGAAGGGACCATCATCATCATTCTAAAGGTAAGCATTCTTCCTCCAAGAAAGCTCAACTAATATGTTATTCTTGTGATGAAATAGGACACTATGCTAGATATTGTCCTAGAAACAAAATAAAATCCCACAAGAAGAAAAACAACAAGAGAAGACATCATGCTCATGCTGCAGAAGATGATGAACCTTCCACAAAGAGAAACAAGCAAGAAAGTGATGATTCTTCAAGTGATGAAGAATATGTTTTTATTTCCTCTCTAACGGGAAACATCACAAATGGAAGCAATGATTGGCTTATAGACAGTGGGGATTCCAAACATATGACAATATTCAAAGAGTCTTTTGTGAGACTATTAAAACATGAATCACCCCACAAGGTGAAACTTGGAGATGACTACTAGTATCCAATAAAAGGTAGTGGGTAATCCTCCTATAATATAGACTTTCAAAATTCTATGAAGATGATGGATGTATTGTTTGTAACGGGACTTAAGAAGAACCTCCTCTCCATATCTGCATTAGATGCAAAAGGAATGAGGGTTTCATTTGTATATGGCCAAGTTCTCATGTGGCCAAAAGGAAAGACTTTTGATGATGCAGTAGTGAATGGGGAAAAAGAGGGAGGCCTATACAAATTGAAGGGCCATCTAGAAAAAGCTTTGGTCCATGACATAGTAGAGCTAAATGAACTTTGGCATAGAAGGCTTGCACATTTGCACTACAAAGCACTACCACTTGCAAGCAAAGCTGTTGAAGGTCTTCCAAAAATTCAGGAAAAACATGACGGTGTCTGCAAAGGATGTGAGAAAGGAAAGAACACACAGAAGACATTTCCAAGTAGCAAGAGAAAGGAAAAAGGAATCTTGGAAATCATTCACTCTGGTGTATGCGATCCAATGTCATCAAGTTCATTAAGCAGGTATGTATACTATGTTTCTTTTATTGATGAATTTTTTGGGAAGACATGGATATACTTCATGAAGAATAATGATGAAGTATTCAGCAATTTTAAGGAATTCAAAGCCTTGATTGAGAACCACACTGAAAAGAACATCAATACCTTTCGATCAGATAATGGTGGAGAATTCACATCAAATGAATTCAAATAATTATGCAAAGATTCAGGGATTAAGAGGGAGTTAATCACTCCATATAATCCACAACAGAATGGGGTTGTAGAAAGGAAGAATAGAACGATCATGGAAGCCTCAAGGGCTATGCTTCATGATCAAGATCTTCCCATGCATCTTTGGGCAGAAGCTTCCAGAAGAGTGGTGTATGTACAGAATTGTACTCCACGTAGAGTACTCGAGAACAAGACACCTAAAGAAGTCTTTTCTGGCAAGAAACCAAATGTCAGCCATCTCAGAATATTCAGATGTCCAATGTACATACACATTCCAAAAGAAAAGAGGACAAAGTTATATCCTTCAGGAAATAAGGGTATATTTGTGGGATACTCTGAAAGCTTGAAGGATTACAAAATATAATTCCTGGGATTCAAGAAGATCGACATCAGCAGGGATGTAACATTTGACGAAGACTCAACTTACAACAAATCTAGAAAGAGGCCTGCTGAAGAACCTAAAGAAATAGAAGCACCCAAAATTCATGACACAACCATGAACGAAGAAATTCAAGAAGAAGATTGAGAATTAGAAGAATCTCAAGAACATGTAGATCCACCTTAGGAGAAGAATTCTCACAAGAGGCAACCTGCTTGGGTACGAGAAGCTATCCAAGGCGCAGAAAGATATGGGGCTCTAGAAGAGAATCACAGATAAAGAAAGAGGACCAGGTCATGCTCCGGGTATGTAGCATTATTATGTGTTTTCATCAATAAAGAACCTTCCAGCTATGAAGAAGCGACAGAAAGGAAAGACTAGAAGGATGCTATGATTGAAGAGTATCAATTGATCATGAAGAATGATGTTTGGGATGTTTTCCCAAGAACAAAAGGGAAGTCTATTGTAACTTCCAAATGGATCTACAAGATCAAGAATGCTATAGATGGCAACATAGAAAAATATAAAGCAAGATTTGTGGCTCATGGACTCTCCCAGGAAGAAGGAATAGATTATGAAGAAACTTTTGCACCTATAGCCAGATACACTTCCATCAGATCAGTACTTTCTCTAGCTATGGTAATGAAATGAAAGATACACCAAATGGATGTCAAGACTGCTTTCTTGAATGGTGTAGTGGAAAAGGAAGTTTATGTGGAGCAGCCACTCGGTTTTGAGACACATGATAGGGATTCTCATGTATGTAAATTGAAGAAAGCCCTGTATGGTTTAAACCAAGCACCCAGGACATGGTTTGGTAGAATTGATAGCTTTGTATCCAGTTTGGGCTTTACCAAGAGTAAAGTAGATTCTAACCTTTATTGCAAGGTTGAATATGGTAACCCAATGATACTCCTACTGTATGTAGATGATCTGTTTGTAACAGGTATGGATGGGTTGATTACTGATACGAAGAGGAATCTTGCTGCCAAGTTCAAAATGAAGGACTTGGGTACGATGCACTATTTTCTAGGCATGGAGGTGTGGCAGAATGTATATGGACAAGGGAGTATACGGTAGAGATCCTAAAGAGGTTCGGGATGATGGATTGCAAGGCCATGACCACACCTTTGGAATAAAACCTGAAGCTATTGAGTGATGCTTCATCAGAAGCGGTTGATACTACGATGTATCATCAGATGATTGGGTCCTTGATGTACCTGACGAACATGACACCAAATATTTGCTTTGATTTGAACACCTTGAGCTAGTTCCTAACAGATCTGAGACATGTTCACTTGATTGTTGCAAAGTACATTCTGAGGTACCTAAGGGCTACAGTTGATTATGGGCTCAAGTATGGGGAGGATCAGAAGATTAACCTGGAGGGTTATGTTGATTTAGATTGGTGTAGAGGGGGCTGGACCTCTTAAATGTCATCATAATTGTATAATTACATAGATACTAACAAATGAGTAGTTGGAGCGGGTACAACCACTCCAACCTCTATCATAATGTATAAATAAGCATCAAATATGAATACAAAGGTGGATTGGATGCCCTTCCCAATACCTTTGTTTGATGGTTGTGTGTGAGCATGTAAAGTATGCTTGAATGATGTGAAAGCCTGGCTTTCAACATCTAGTGTTCTTTCCGTTCTCTGTTTGGTCTAGGTGACAGCAACAACGGATGGAGACGGATTTGAACCTGAAAGAAATGTGAGATGAAGAAAAACCTGCAAACATGCATGAAATTAAATAATTCTTGTGCACTCATAAATAAGTTGTATGTCGGAAGGATCATTTCAAAGGATATATGTGTAAGAAAGTTTGATCTCTTCATTCCGACCGATTTGATCTCTTTATGCAAACCGACTAGTGGAGAACGACTGTGGCTGATGGAGACTTCCTCGTATTCATAACCAACTGATATAGATATGTATAATTGTTATATTCTACATGCAGTTGTCTACCCAGAAGCGATATTCTCTCACATTATTAGAAGATATATTGTTAAAATGATTACATTTATGAAAATAATCTAGAGGATGGAGAATCGTACCCTTTGAATATAGGATCCTGGCATGAGAGAACGAATCACAAAGAGATGTTTGTTCATTTGCTTTCGGCGATTGTGTTCCACTGCAATATGTGTCATCCATTAGCTCTCAACTTCTTCACTGTTCTTGCAGGCCTTAGAGCGCTTCCTCTTCCTTTTGTCATGAACTTACATCCTAGTACTCAATTGAGAAGGAGTAGTACTACTCAGCATCATGGATGAGAGATGGAATGATCCTTGCAGTATTTAGTCTTAATTGGAGAACACAATTCAGAAACATGAGTAGTGCAGCTTTCTGGTTCAAAAACCCACGGGTGATGGTGGATTTGTGCCTGCTAAAATTCATGGGATTGATTATTATTATCAACACTCCCCGAACTTATTTTCAGCATGTACTGAGTTGCATGCTGATTCTGAAACTCTAGTGGCATCATAAAGGCATAATCATCTAATTAATGAAAGAGGGGAAAGTTCAAAATTTGTTGAAAGCCATGCTGCCATGGCCTCTGTTCTTTAATGTTAAGTTGCTTAGATGTAGCCATATTTTCCTCGATATCATCAACGAAAGAGCGAATACCCCCGTCTCCGTTCACTGTGATTTCATCCAACATTTGGAGGAATGTCATGCCTATTTTCTCTGCCGACTAATATAGTTCTCTAGGATAAGGAGTCAACGAGCACTATGATTGAGATCTTGGAAAGAAGCTAGTTATCAACCCGTGGGAAATGTGGTCATCGTATTGGGCATTCATTTCAATTTCATGATGTCTACTATTTCCTGTAGTCGACGGAATCGACTATTTGAAGAAACATAAGAGCCAAATAAGAAGTAGTCAATATGAAGCAGTTTTTTTTCCCAACTAATTTGATAAACAAATTATATTCCTTGGAGCCAATGGTAGTCATCGAATGCAACATGGAATGGTTTGGTAGAAAACAATGATAAAATATAGTGGGATCATTCTGTGATGTTAAATGGTTAAATGTGGTTAAGTTTTGTCACCTTCCCATTCTATTGATATCCTTTAGGTTAAACGAAAACTTTTTGCTAAAAGCTTTATGTAATGAAAGACAAGAATATTTCATTGTATAATGTAATCAAAGTCAAGTCAAGTGCTATATAATTTTGGTTGTAGATGGGTCTGACTAATATAAGGTTGTGCTCAGTCTAAGTTATATGGTCATGGTTATATTTAGCTAGTGATTTTGAGACAAGTGAGTCATTTTTATATAAAGTGTCTGTCACTTTAAAATATTGAAGTTGAAGTTGAGGGAGTTAAACGTGAGTCTTTTGAGGCAGGAGATCCCCTCTACAAATTTAAATCAAGTCGATCTCTAGTCAACTTAGTCAAGTCATGTCAATTCAATCAGCCATGATCAATAGCAGCTAGCATGGACTACAAGCAATGAAAACTTTACAATCTTGCAGTAAATTTAAACTCTCACGGTAGAAGAAGATGATGAAGATGGAATTCAAGAAAATATCATTCACCTACACAGCAAAGCGCTTCAATGAGACATGATCACAATGTACCCCTCATTATCAAAATGATGAAACTGTTCCTAGGTTGTGACCTCAGAAAGCCAAAAGACAGAGAAATGGCATAGAAAGTCGAAGAGCCAAAAGGACCCCGCATGCCTGAACCGTTGGAGATGGTGGTCATATGAGCCAGGGTGAGGCTTTAAACTGAAAGACCTCATTGCAGAAGAATATTGTTTCCCATCGTTGTGAGAGGATGAGACTTCTATGGACTACTACCAGATTGAAGATGAAGGATGAAGAGTAACCAGTCACAGTAGAGCCTTGCACACGTGTGTTTTCCTATCAATCTGGTGGCTGTTGCGGCTGAGTTACCTATGCAGACCGGTATGCATGGTTGATAGACAGTGAGGACTAATTTAGCAGTAGTAGAGACTCATGATGTTGATGCATATTTCTTTGTTCTCTTCAGGATGAAGAAATGTTTTGTTTGTGGGGGATATGTAGAGGGGACCAGACCTCTTAAATGTCATCATAATTGTATAATTACATAGATACTAGCAAATGAGTAGCTGGAGCTGGTATAATCACTCCAACCTCTATCATAATGTATAAATAAGCATCAAATATGAATACAAAGGTGGATTGGATGTCACTTCCCAATACCTATGTTTTATGGTTGTGTATGAGCGTGTAAAGTATGCTTGAATGATGTGAAATCCTAGATTTCAACAATTGGGCAGACAATTCCATCGATAGGAAGAGGACTTCAGGGTGTTGCTTGAGTATGGGATCAGGTGTGATCTCTTGGTTTAGTAGGAAGAAATCCTGTGTGGCACTGAGTATAGCTGAAGCAGAGTATGTCGCAACTTGTTCAGCTAGTTGTGAGATAGTATGGCTAAGGAAGCTACTGTCTGATTTATTTGATCTCCAGTTAGATGCTACTTGTATATATTGCAACAACCAGAGTTGTGTGAATTTTTCAGAGAACCTAGTGTTCCATGACAAGTCAAAGCATATCGATATCAAGTATCACTATCTCAGGCACATGGTGCATATAGGAGTAGTGAATCTCCAGTATGTTGTGACGAACGAGCTAATAGCTGATGTGTTGATGAAGCCATTAGCTAGAGTGAAGTTTGAGTACTTCAGGGAGAAGCTTGGTGTTCTCCAGATCGAGGTTCCCTCCAAGGTAAAGTGATGATTCTATGAGCCATTCTAACATGGTGAAAGGATTGGTTCCTTCCATGGTAAGATATAAGGGTTAATCTATTCTGTCATGGTGAGAGGATTGGTTCCTTCCATGTCAGATATGAGTGCTGAACCATTCTAATGTGACTATAGAATTGGTTCCTACATGATCAGATAGAAGCACTGATTTCCATTCTCTGAATGGAGGTACCTAATCAGTTACCAGGAATACCCAGTTTGCGACTAAGGGCCATTCTGATATGACTATGGGCCATTCTAATGTGATTCTGACTAGTATCACATGATCATATATAAGTGCAGGGCCATTCTGATGTGATTGAGGGATGCGTTCCCACTTGATCTGATATAAGGGCTGATGCTATTCTCTGGGAGAATGGAGGCACCTAGTCAGTTACGAGGAACCCTCAGTATGGGACAAAGAACCATTTTGACATGGGGGCAGGATGGGCCCTCCCATGGTCAGATGTAAGGGCTGGTCCATTCTTACATGGGGGCAGGCTGGGCCCTCCCATGGTCAAATGTAAGGGATGATTCCATTCTCTGGGAGAATGGAGGCACCTGGTCAGTTACCAAGAACCCTTAGTCTAGGACTGAGAGCCATTCTGACATGGGGGCAGGTTAGGCCCTCCCATGGTCAGATGTAAGGGCTAGGCCATTCTAACATGGGGGTGGGCTGGGCCCTCCCATGGTCAGATGTAAGGGCTGATGCCATTCTCTAGGACAATGGAGGCACCTCTTTAGTTACCAGGAACCAACAGTCTGAGAATGAGAGCCATTCTGACATGGGGGTAGGCTAGGCCCTCCCATGGTTAGATGTAAGGGCTGAGCCATTCTGACATGGGGGCAGGCTAGGCCCTCCCATGGTCAAATGTAAGGCCTAGGCCATTCTGATATGATCGTGGATATGTTCCTCTCATGGTCAGATGTGAGTGCTAGGCGTGCCATTCTGACATGGGGGCAGGCCGGGCCCTCCCATGGTCAGATATAAGTGCTGAATAGGCCTTTCTGACTAGGTCAGATATAAGTGTTAAAGAAGATGAAGACCTAATTGGAGGCTAGGCCTACAACTAGCATGAGAAAGGGCTGGCTCTATAGAACTTCCTGTGACGAGAATAATCAAGAGATCACACCAGTGATGATAACCCATTGATGATCCAGATCCAATGATGATGATCCAGCAGTGATGATCCAAATCTAGTGATGATCTAGATCCAATGATGTTTATCCAGTAGAGATGACCCAAATCCAGTGATGATCCAGATCCAGTGATGATGATCTAGATCGAGTGGTGATGATACAAATCAAGTGATGATCTAGATCAAGATCAAGATGACTTGAAGACGACGAGGACTCGACGATGATCCAGATGATACAGAGAAGAAGACTTGTCTTGATAAATTGTGTTGAGAGAATACCTTCCTAGTTAATAGGGAGTGTTCATGTAATTGTAACTTCAAAATCTATTCACTTGTATATCTTATGTACTGTACCCCAATGTTTATTCATGGAAGTGTTTGTAATGCAATTGAGTCATGTCATCCCCCAATGTTCTGATCAGGATTTTCTATAATGTGAACAAGTCATGTCAATTCATTGTGGGTAACCCTCCTATTGATTAAGGGTTAAATTCCCCACAGTTGTGGGGCCCTAGGGTTATTGGACTCTCCTGGAGAAGTCGACACTAGTGAGTTATTGTCAAGTCGAAAATTAGTATAAATAGAGAGTGATCCTCTCTATTTATCACACACTCACTCACACTCAATTGTAGTCATAGCTGAGGGAGAAGAAGTTTCCGAGGCTAGAAAGAAAGAGACTACTGCTGTCGAAAGATCATCTTACTGTTTTGGGGTTTTAATTTTGGTGTTGATTCTATCTCTGAGGAAGTTGCAGGGTTTTCTCCATTTATAGTTTCCTTGAGGAAAAACATTGTGTTCATTGTCTCTTGTGTTTGATTGTTGTGCTTGTTATTCTTTCAGTTAAAGATCCTAATATAATGCTAGCTTGAATGATAAAAATATAACACCAATCAATATTGGAGTCCAACAAATCAAGTTTCAGTTGACAAATAAATCAAACAGATAGTAACAACTAGTTAACTCATTGCAACTGAGTGCGGTTGGTGAACAAAAGCACTCCTCCACATTCATGCATGCATTATCCATGAAAAGCATGCACTAGATAACTGATAGTGAGTCATTTGAAGGTAACTGAAGGCTAACTGTGGCTAACTAGTGCTAACTCCAACTAACTGAAGTAGGTTGGTATCGGGACTCCCAGTGGCTCCTAAAATGTAGGGATTGGTCTAGCAAGCACCCCCACTGATGCATGCACATGCAGTAAGTGGTAGTTAAACTCTACCATTGTCCCCCACACTTCAATGATTGGTACATGTGGCCCCATTGGGCCATGTGGACCCAATTGTACTAGTGGACCCATTTAATTAATTTAGGTTCCTCAGTTGGGCTAATTAATCTAATAAAAAGTATGAATAAGGGAGGATTAATAATCCTAACGCCCCCCCTGAATCCTAACTCAAAAAAATTGTGGGCCTTGGTAATGAGACCATAGGTCACCCAATATACAATCTAAGAGACATAATACAAATGAGGTAGGAAAACCTCTTGGGAAAAACCCCCTCAATGATAGGAACTGAGAAATAAGACTTAATGCCCAAAAGAAACCTAAGAAAGGAAAATCTCTTTTCAGTAAAATACTTGGTAAAAATATCTGCAATCTTACCCTCTATCAGACAGTAGTGCAATGTGATGGTTCTGTCATGCACTAGTTCCCAAATGTACTGCATGTGAAATTCTATGTGCTTTTTCCTCTGCTTTTGAACTTGATCACTGGATATATTGATTGTACTATGGTTGTCACAATAAATATCTATTGTAGATGAAGTCTAAATCCTGAACTCTATCAAGATGCCATGCATCCAAACTACTTGAATAGTTGCATTGACAACTCCTCGATACTCTACTTCTGCTGAAGAAAGTGCAAGCAATGCTTGATTCTCGCTGGACCAACAAATTGGTCTAGATCCAATCATGAACACAAAAATCGAGGTGGATTTCCTATCATTTCCATCTCCTGCTCATTCTGAGTATGTAAATCCTGTGATATCTACTTGTGCTACAGTAGCATAGTCGATCCCATAATCAATAGTACCCTGCACATAGTGCAAGATCCTCTTTTTTCCCTTCCAATGCAGCTCATGTGGCTCATGCATATATCTGGCAGCAACAGTCACAGCATAGGATATGTCTGGTCTCGAATGAGTGAGATACAGAAGGATTCCAATGATCTGTCTGTAGAGAGTGTTTTCCACCAAAGGTGTGGAACCACCTTCTTCAAGCCCGATTCTTGATAAGAAAGGCCAGGGGGTTGGATTGCAATCCTCCATGTGGAACCTCTTTAGCATATTTGATGAATACCTAGACTGTGAGATCATGATTCCCAAATTCTTCTGACTTACGTCGAGACCAATGAACTATATTAACAGTCCCAAGTCAAACATGGAAAATGATTTATTAAGAGAAGACTTGATGCTGCTCAATCTAGCAATAGAGCTTCTAGTAATGAGCAAGTGATATAGATACAATACAACTAGAAGAAAGAACCCCTCCTTCTTCTTCATGTAGACATTGCAATCAGATTTGCACCTTTCAAACTTCTGAGAGATGAGGAAAGTATCCATATTAGAGTACCATGCCCTTGGGTCTTATTTGAGTCCATACAGTGATTTCCTCAGTCTGTAGACTAAGGAAGGATCATCAATAAACCCTTTAGGTTGTTTCATATAGATCTACAACTCCAAATATGCATGGAGGAAGGCACTCTTCACATCCATGTGGTGTACTTCCCATCTCTTGGAAGCAACAATGGCCAATACCAGTATGATAGAGTCCATTCTAGCTACTGAAGCAAATATCTCATTGTAGTCCAAGCCTTGGACCTTGAATACCCTTTTTCCACCAACCGAGCCTTGTACTTGGTTGTGGTCCCATTAGCAGCTATTTTTTTTTTGTATATCCATTTGCACTGTACCATCTTCCTTCATGGAGGTAAGGGGACAAATTCCTAGGTCTGGTTGTCATGTAGCGAATCAAACTCCTCATCCATGGTTGCCTACCATCTAGGATCATGGAAATCATCTCTGAAGGATTTCGAATTGGAGCCAAGCATCATAAAATAGCTCTCACCAAGAAGAGGATTTGTGTGAGACAGTGCTGCACTTTCCTTCCGATATTGGGACCTCATTCTTCTTTTGTCATCTGGATCCCCAACACCATCTCCAACTTCTTCTATGAGATGCTTGGCCTATTTAGACTGCTGGAATGAGGTAGATGCTGGATATGGATCTAGATCCCTTTGAGTTGTAAGCTCAATGTCTGTATCAAACTAAGATGACTCCTCTTGTGAATCTGAATCAGAAATGTCAGGATTTAAAATTGAAACTACAATACAAAGTGAAGGAATTTTATACCTTCATCAGCTTTGAATGGAATCTATGATGATGTTGGAACTGAGAATGGCATGAAGTGAGACAAATAGTATGCCTTGGAGGCATGATCAACAATACCTTTCGGTACAATATCCCCAGTTGAGATATTGGTGATCCTTACTGAGTTAGGTCCAAACAATACTTGCTTTGGAAATCCAGTATGGGTTATCTGATAAACAGATAACAAATTAGCTACAAGAGAGGGCACATATAGGACATATTTGAACACACCAAGCTTCACTCTGATGTTTCCCTTCCCTTCTACTAGGATTTGGGAAGCATCTCCAATGTGAATAGTGGGCCCTTCTTTGACACTAAGAGAGGAGAAGAGATCCTTAGAGGAAACCATCTGGTTGGAGGCTCCAGAATCAATCAAATAGGTTGTAGACTGAGGTAGTCCTGCTTTCAAATCATGACATATTTCATCTCCATTATCAGACTATTTTTCTCTTTTAATGATATGTTGCTTGAGAAGAGCAGAAATTTCATCAAGTTCTATTGATGTATATCTAACTTTGGAATGTATTTCACTTGTATTTCTTATATATTGTAACCCGATGTTTATTCTGAGATGTACTTGAGTTATGTCATGCCCCGATGTTCCTATCGGGAAAGTCTATAATGTAAACAATTCATGTCAAGTCATTGTGGGTAACCCTCCTGTTGTCTAAGTGTTAAAGTCCCTGCAGTTCCGGGGCACTAGGGTTATTAGACTCTCCTAGTGAGGTCGGCCCTAGTAGGGTTTTAGTCATGTCAGGATTAGTATAAATAGAGATCTGGACTCTCTATTTATCACACAACTTATAGACACTCAATTGCAGTGCATAGTTGAGGAAGGACAAGACACTAGGGCTAGATAGAAAGAAAGTTACTGCTGTTGGGAAATCACTTACTGTTTTGGGTTCTACTTTTGGTGCTGATTCTATCTCTGAGGAAGTTGCGGGGTTTTCACCATTTATGGTTTCCCCAAGGATAAAAACTATGTTCATTGTCACTTGTGTTTGATTTCTGTGCTTATTATTCTCTCAGTAAAGATCCTAATATAATGCTAGATTAATGATGAAGTTCTAACATGGTATCAAAGCTAACCTAAGAAGAAGACACTGTGTAGCTACAGAAACTAGGGCTTCCTAGTTTGTGGATCTTCATCCATAGATTTTATACAAAATTAAGGTGGAATAACTCTCCTCCTTAGGGCACATATATCTGTCGAAGCAGAATCCAATTCTGAGGTTTTTTAGTTTTGGACCCAACACTACTGCCGAAAATTAGGGCTTTTCACAGAAGAGGATTTTTTCAATGAGGCCAAGCCTGGATTGATCTCCTCCCCAAAATCGAAGTTAGGGATCAAATTCAAAGCATTTGGTTGGACAGAACTCCAGAAAAGCAAAACCCTAATTTTCTACTGAACCAGCTCTATAGGATTTCAGCTCCAAATCTAGATCTGACATCTTGACGTGGTGAGATCTAAATACTTTGTATTTCCATTTGAGGTTCTCAGTTTAATATTTCTCATCATACTAAGCTTGATGAAAATATTGAGGGAGCTGATAACTTCTGAGCCTGGAAGTATAGGATCTCCCTGGTCCTGGAAGAAAATGAGTTGGACTCTTATATCAATGAGGAGGTTCCAGTTCCAGAAGGAGATGAGGCTAAGGCCTTGCATAATAAGAAGTTGGTTATGGCAAAGAGAATCATTTCTGATTCTATCAAGGATCACCTCATACCATAGGTGCCCTCCCTTAAGACACCTAAATCTATGTTTGATGCACTAATCAAATTGTTTGAAGGGAAGAATATAAACAAGAAGATGACTCTGAGAAACCAATTGAAGAATGTGAAGATCCAGAATGCTGAGACTATTCAGTCTTACTTTACAAGGGTTTCTCATATCAACGAGTAGCTGGAAGCAGTTGATGAAGAAGTGGAAAATCCAGAGATTGTGATGACCACCTTGAATGGTCTCCCTAGATCATGGGACTCTTTCATTCAAGGGATCTATGCGAGAAATAAGTTAGTCAAGTTCAACATACTGTGGGAAGAATGCTCTCAAGAAGAAGCTCGGATAGCAGCTTGAGAAGAGAAGATGGGAAGTGAATATCGATCTCTCACAATCACTCCAAGAAAACCAGAAGGAGCCATCATCACTCCAAAGGTAAGATCTCACACTCTAGAAAATATTTGACTACTATTAGATGTTACACATGTGATGAGAAAGGCCACATATCCAAATTCTTCCCTAACAGAAGAAACCTAAAGAAGAACGAAAACAAGAGAAGACATCATGCTCATGCTACAGAGGATGATCAACCTTCTACAAAGAGAATCAGACAAGAAAGTGATGATTCTTCAAGTGAGGAAGAATATGTAGTGATCTTCGCTCTCACGGGAACTGTTTCACATGGAAGCAATATTGGATCATAGACAATGGTACTTCCAAGCACATGATGGGATTAAAAGAATCATTTGTGAAGCTATCTGAACATGAGTCACCTCACAAGGTGAAACTTAGGGATGACTACCAGTATCCAATAAAAGGTAGTGGTGAATCCTCCTATAAACTAGATTCTGGAAAGTCTTTAAAGATGAAGAATGTATTATTTGTTCTAGGACTAAAGAAGAACTAGGCTCTCCATATCTGCATTGGATGCAAAAGGAATGAGGGTTTTTTTTGTAGATGGCCAAGTTCTTATGTGGCCAAACGGGAATACTTTTGATGATGCAATAATGATTGAAGAACAAGAAGGAGGTCTATACAAGTTGAAGGGAAAACTAGATCAAGCTTTGGTTCATGACACAGTAGAACCAAATGAACTTTGGCATAGAAGGCTTGCACATGTGCATTACAGAGCACTACCACTTGCAAGAAAAGCTGTTGAAGGTCTTCAAGAAATACAAGAAAAACATGAAGGGGTCTGCAAAGGATGTGTGAAAGGAAAGAACACAAAGAAGACATTTCCAAGTAGCGAGAGAAAAGCAAAAGGAATCTTGGAAATAATCCACTCCGGTGTATGTGGACCAATGTCATCAAACTCACTAAGTGGGTATGTGTACTATGTTTTTTTTATTGATGATTTTTCTAGGAAGACATGGATTTACTTCATGAAGAATAAATATGAAGTGTTCAGCAAGTTCAAGGAATTCAAAGCCTTGATTGAGAACCACACTAAAAACAAGATCAAGACTTTTCGATCAGACAATGGCGGGGAGTTCACTTCAAATGAGTTCAAAGAACTATGTAAAGTGTTATAGCGTATTTTACCACACCTGGTGAATCACACTTATATGGCCTTCCCCTGTCCCTCTACAGACTCTTTGAACCCCATGGACCTTTTTTATACCTTTGATGTTTCCATGATCATCCCTAAAAACATGCATAAATTTCTATACGCGACTTTTAAACCCTTTCACGCGTATATACACAGGTTTGACCCCTAAAACCACGTACATCGGGATGTGTGCAAAAAGGCCAAATTCTTTTGGAGTTTTCCTTGACATGGATCTGACTCACTTGTCTACTGGCCTGCCATATGCCTTGAGATCACTCGGATTCAACCCTTCATTGCCCCATTGAAGAGCTATATAAGGAACCCTTTGGAGACATTGAAGAACATGTGAGAGAAAAGAAACTATAGTCCATTGTTTCCAGAACTTATGCTTGAGTCTGCATCCCTTTGTCCCTTGGAGCACTTTGGTGTTCTTCCCAAGCTTGCCTTTTGCTTGTGAGCTTACTATTGAGAGATGGAGGATTGAGGTGGTGGAGGCCCAAGTGGGGGATTCAGTTTCTCTGATTCGCAGAAGTGCCGACAGAGGTTTTATTCATTGTAATCTCTGATCTTATATTAATAGAAATATCTTTTCCTGTCCAATAATGTATGTTTGAATGAATATTTTATCCACGAATGATTTCAAATGCTTATACGTTGTTGATTATATATGCTAGAGTAGATCTAACACCAATATATATAGCATGCTTGTCTTGTTTACTGATTGTTGAGGAAGTAATTTATTAATTCAAGCTGGAGTTGGAAAGCTCAATGGGGATCTACTTCAACCGTCTGGAATAAGGTATGAGTTTTGATCCTTTAGTGTTAGATATTTGATTTCTCTTGCATGGTGGAAATGATTGATTTCTCGAGTCAAGTTGTCTATTGTGGTACCCCAAGACATAAGAATTTCTCTCCGTAATAGAATTGGCGACTCCATTGGGAAGTTCCTAGTAGTTTTCCCTTGGGGGTTTTTTATCGGCATTCAATGACTTTGAATTGCTCCTTTTTCTCTATTTTAGTGTCGGGTTTGGGGGCATGTATGCCTGGTAGTGTCTGATTGGTGTGAAGTTTGTCTTAGCTTGTCTGTTAGCCTTTGTTTTTATGCACTTTTCTTCCTGTACGTGTGTTTTTAACTCACAGTCGTGTATATACGCGGTTTTCACTGATATATCCACGTACATACGTGGGTTTACCGCGAACAGTCGTGTATGCCCTTAGTTTTTCCTTCTAGAATATTGATTGTTGTTGGGTGAATTTTGATAATTGTTGAGTCTCCTTTGACACTGCTAGAGTCTGTATACATCTCTGTTTCTGACCAGAGACATTTTTTTTAGGGTAAATTTCTTTTTTAAGAATGTTCTTGTCATTGCATTTTTTGTTTTTTGTTTTGGGATTAGTGCATTAGATTTCTTTTACCTTAGTACTTTGTGTGAGTGTTGTTTGAGTGTGCTTACCGAGTCTCGTGGTAGTAGAATCATTATTTCAATTTAGAAACTCATTTTTGTTTCAAAAAATCCAAAAATATTTGTTTTTTTGCAACATTATGCATTGCATTTTTGCATTTTGCAAGGTACTTGCACTAGGTTTTGCTTTCAATTATTAGTTAGGACTTCATATAGGAACGATTGCACTTATCATTTGAAGAAAAAATTTGCATTTCATGTAGTAGCATACCCTGTTTTAATTGGACAGAATGCATTTGCATTGATTGTTAGGTGTGCATTTTGCTTCATGTTGCGTCATAACACCATTAGTTGCACGACCATCTACCTCTTTTGAGCAATAAAGCCAAATAAAATCAACACTTAATTAAAATGGATTACACCTTTTTCTTTTATAGGGTTCACCAACAAGATTAGGTTTTCGGGTCTTGGAATAGTTCATTGTCAGTAAATTCTCCAAGACCACTAAACAGTAACATGTATGTGTCTGTCCAGGTGAGAGTGTGAAATTCCTTGTTATAATTGGTGTTTCTCAGGATCCTCCTCTCAAAAGGGAGTTAAGCACGAGGAAGTGTGAGTGGTTATTGATTGGGATGACCCCTAGTCATAACTGAGTAGCACCAGAGATATTTCCAAGATTGTATTCATATATGGGGGCTCTTTCGAGAGTTTCGGGCTTTGCTACCTTGCCCATATGGTCAATTCCTCCTGTGACCATCTGCCTGAGCATTGATTATATTGAGGTGACCTTAGTTCCCTTACCTTGGGTTTCTTTACTTTTATCATTCTAAGACTTAAACTTAAACAAGGTAATTTTATTATTATTTTATAGTCTTTTTATGCTACAGTTTATGATAGTGTGGGACACAATCTAATACCTCATAAACTCAACCATGCATAAATCTTGTTATTATTTTTAAGTAAACTAGTTGCTATATTACTAGCAGGATACTAATAAGCCTTTAGCACGGAATAATCTTCCGAATATATATATATATATAAACAGTGGACGTTGGATTTACTAAGGAACCTTTCCATCGAAAGGTGCAACAAAATAAAATAAAATATAATATAATAATACATTTTAAGTAAAATTAATTAAATTTAAGAAAACATATATCTATATAAAAAATGTTTATTAAGCAAATGTTCATTAACCAGACCAATAAAGCAAAGATTTACCTTTTGTTAAATGTAAAAAGAGTTAAATTTAATATTATACATTGTACAAAAATTCAAAATTCAAATGGGGATGTTTTCCATTGTTAAAAAATTTAGGTTGGTAGAAGGATGTCACAACTAGTTATTTTTATATTATATTATATTATTTTTACTATCATAAAATCAATCAAAGATTTACCTCTTGTTAAATGTAAAAAAGTTAAATTTAATATACTCTTATAATTAAATATACATTAAATAAAAAAATATAACTTACCAAATGTCTTAAATAATGAAAACACATTTTTGTCTTAAATAATGAAAACACATTTTTAAGGTGGATTTGTGGAATTTCTAAAAATTTAATGATTTCAGTTAAAAAGATTTTCTAATACAATTTTGAAAAAATCTAGTTGAAATTTTCAAAATCCAATCGAAAGTTTCAAAATCTAAGTTACCTATTAAACAAAATTAAATTTGGGTTTAGAAAATCAAATTCACAAAGTTCATGCCAAAAAAAGTTAACTAACCCAAATCCCCAACATTCATTAACTAACTAACCTTCAATTTTTGAAGTTGACAAGTTAGCTGAGTGAATTCCACGACTATCTATGAGCTTGTGATCCTTGCAGTCTGGGATGACTTTAACTCTCCTAACTATATATTGCTTTAAATGTCTTTCGGTACTCTTTCTTTCCACTCTTTCCCTTTGGGCGTTCTGTTTCTTCACATAATGTAAATTTATAGGAATTTTAATAAAGTCCTCTAAATATTTCCCTTTAGCAAAATATATAAAAAATTCAGATATTACTCTCAATTACTTTATCAAAAAAGTGGTAATAACTCATTTAATAAAGTTAACTATAGTGTTTCAGTTATATAATTTTTTTTTTATAATATTTATTTAGAATTTCAAATGAAGTCCATAAAATCAATCGCCATAATACATTTGTGTCATTCTTGTGAGCTCTAGGAAAACATAAATGGTATTCCACCCCAAAATATCTATGGACTTTAACATTATTAAAAATAATAAAATAATATCAAGTGCATTAAAGGACATGATTATGTATAACATTTATCTTTTTTTAGTATTTCTAAATGTTAGAGGCAAACCACTTAAAGAGGGATCAATCATATTAGAGACTTGATAACTCTTTAATTAATTACCAAATAAAAGTTATTAGAAAGAGATACAAAATAGGAGAATAAATCTAATTAATAAATAAATTAAAAATAAACTAAAAATAAACGAGATAAATAAAAATGAAAAATCTAGCTACTTTATGGAAAGAGAATAAAAAGAAGAGTGAAAGAAAAGATCGTTTTTTCTAAATAAAGAGAAAACAATCATATTAGAGACTTGATAACTCTTTAATTAATTACCAAATAAAAGTTATTAGAAAGAGATACAAAATAGGAGAATAAATCTAATTAATAAATAAATTAAAAATAAACTAAAAATAAACGAGATAAATAAAAATGAAAAATCTAGCTACTTTATGGAAAGAGAATAAAAAGAAGAGTGAAAGAAAAGATCGTTTTTTCTAAATAAAGAGAAAACAACCAAACTGAAAAGGAATAGGATATTTTCCCCAAGAAAAATAATAAATGGCAAAGATTGGACATTATAGGGGGTAATGGTTCCTAGTGCCCTCGAAGATTCAGTTGTATATCCTTGAGGAGTCAGTATTTCCATGGAAATTATATGGCTAGTCTAGGAAGGACTTTGTAAGGGGATGAAATTATAGGATTTTATATAGAGCTGGTAAAAAACTTTGTGGCTACTCTGTAGTTAGTAATCCATATAGATAACAGTTCCCTAAGTCTCGCTTCTCTAGTGTACTTGGTGTGGCTCGGGGGGGACCTCTGGNAGCTGGTAAAAAACTTTGTGGCTACTCTGTAGTTAGTAATCCATATAGATAACAGTTCCCTAAGTCTCGCTTCTCTAGTGTACTTGGTGTGGCTCGGGGGTGACCTCTGGAGTGTACAAGAAACTACTTATGGTCTAAGGTTAGGAGGAACATGGATGTTTCCCAAACCATTAGATATTTAAAGAAGTACCCTAAATTTATTTATTTTGTATTATTCTTAATGCATAATGATTTGTACAATGTAATGCACATTGTTAGATTTCTATTAATTATGATTTGGTCACAATAAGTTATTTCTCTTGCATTAGGCTTTAAAGAGACTCAAATTCTATTCATCCAACCTAGTGAATGTCTATAGTAATATGTGGATGGTTGATAAGTTTATCCCTGCATATTGAAAAGCTTCTAACAGTTATGAAAGTTACATTTCAGTCCACTAAATTCAATAACATGGTTAACTATTATAGATTAAACTAATTTCATGTTGAGCTAATGTTTGTTAAAATTGTGTTTGATTATACATGTGTAAATATGATTTAGCTCTATTTATTTTCATTGTTCTTAGATATATCTTAAATAAGTCACTTTAAGCAATATGATGTATTATTATGTTTATTTGTTCTAGAATTAACTATTTTTTCTCTTAAACTAACTCTTATCAAATTTGTATTTGTTTATTCATATGTAAATTGAATTAAAAGTATGTTTATTTTTTCTATGCTTAGATATATGTAAACCAATCCAATGAATGAACAACCATTAGTAAATTGAATTAAAAGTACGTTAATTTTTTCTATACTTAGATATATGTAAACCAATCCAATGAATGTACACCCATTAGTAGAATAATTACTTAAATTCATAATTGTGTAAGCTATCATGGGTGATTGTAACCCTAGAGAGAGAAATCTAAACACGCCTAAGGTTTGGAAAGGTTTCAAATGTGAATGATAGGACAAAGCCCTTAATTAAACCTTATGTTAAATATATATTATAATATTTATTTATGATTAAAACATATTAGTAATGATATTTAAACAAATAGTAACAAATATAACAACCATAATCTATATATAAACAAAATATTTCCCATGAAAGAACGAATGCTTTTATAATTATAAATATTACTAAGTCATTAGCCATAAATAAGTTCAATCACGAGATAAGTAATTACATGTATTAACATCTATTCAAAGGAAGCATTGAGTCACATAAACAATGACCAATCACAAGTAAAAAAATGTTGGAAATCCAAGTCTCTAACACCCTAAATAATTACCACGCATGAATGTTGAATGTTAACCCTCGATCTGTAGGATGGTGAGCCATATAAGGCCATGATCTTACCAATGGGTGCACTGTTCCATGCATAAGACCTTGGGAGGTTCCACGTCCATGCCCAAGTACATGATAGATACAACACAAAAAAACAATGCAAACAAAATAAATTAAATAATATACATTTATGCAGTGGAAAAACAATAATCAAAACAAAACCACTGAACTGGAATCTGTTAATTACTCCACTGCCCAACCCACTGAAACACGAAAGAGCCAGCTCGCTAACTGTTGGATTTTTGAATAGGTGACATCACCCATATTTGTGGCCACAGGAATTCTGAAGAGTCGCTACACTGCCTCACCATCACATTGTCTGACAGACATCAAATTAATAAATCATAAAAAGGCCGTTTCGACTCTGTCAACAAGTGCTTCTAGTTTTCTGAGGAGGTAGCACAGGTGTTTATTTCTGTGAGGCTGTAAATCATAATAGTGAATTCCATTGTTTTTGTATAGCAAAGGGTCAATTAGTAGTTAAGGACCGACTTAAGCAAAAATGCTATAAATACCTAGCTTGTAATCATATTTTACACACTGAAAAATACACATAAAAATATATCGATCATAGATAGTGCAAATTACTGAGTTTGATACACAGAGTTGAAAATCTAAATTTTTATCGTATTTTCTATTTTTACTTTGTTTTTAGTTTGAAAGCTCAGATTTATTTTTGAAGTTAGATGGATGAAAAATGAGAGTTTTGAATATGTTATTGTGGTTTATTGATGAAGTAGAATACTTGTATTAAGTTTACGAACAAAGGGGTCACCGAATCAGCATTAAACAACCAGCTGAAACACCGATACAACACCAAACATATAGCTCCAACACACCATAACTCTTCTGTAGGTTTTCGTTGGTCAAACAGTCGGCTGCAACACGCGATAACTCTTATGTAGCTTGTCGTTAGTCAAACAGTCGGCTGCAACACGATTGTAACACCTAATGATTAGTTAATCCACCAGCTGCAAAATGGCTGCAACACACCTGTACGTGTTGATTTGAGTTTTTGTGCATTTTGTAAGTGTTACTGAAACATGTAGCGACACTCCCCTGGCTTTCCCACAATGGTATCAGAGCATGGTTGAGTCTTCTTTCTTGAGTTTTTTTTGTTCAAGAGTAATATGGAATTTGATTTGCAATGGATACTAACAACAATGTAGTACAACCACAAATTCCTACGTTGACTAAAAGAAGCTGCGATACTTGTTTTGTTAAGATGAGAACTATCTTGCGTGCTCAATATCTATGGGAGTTTGTTACGCTTGGGTATCCAGAACCAGTTGATCAAGATGTTGAATTGGCTCTATCTAATGTTGAGCATGTTCTGTTGAAGGAAAATAGGAAGAAGGATAATAAAGCTCTTGGCCTTATTCAACAAGGCCTAAGTGAATTCATATTTATAAAGATTTCAAGTGTCAAGTCTTAGAAAAAAGCTTGGGACACTCTTGAAACCTGCTATCAATGTGTGACCAAGGTGAAGAATGTTAAGTTGCAGAACTTGAGAAGGGACTTTGAGAATTTGAAGATGAAGGACATCAAGACTGTTGATAATTTTATGACACAAGTCATGAATGTTGTTAATAAGCTATGACAATATGGTGAAGACCACCCATATCAGCGAGTGATTGAAAAATTGCTGAGATGTTTGCCAAAGAAGTTTGAAGTAGTGGTTGTTCCAATCGAAGAGTTTAAAAATCTAAGTCAAATGCACATTGATTAGATGACTAGTTCTCTGATTGCTTATGAATCAAGAATGAATAGGTATGATGATACTCCATTAGAAAATGATTTTAGTATCAGTTACATGTTACTAGAGGCAAAGGAAGAGGAAAATATAGTAACAGAGGGAGAGGAGGGTGAAGTGCTAATCATGGTGACAACAGAAATGATTTAGAATCTGAAGAGAAGTTACAACAGAATACTGCTAGCATAACGGGGAGTAGCAGTAGAACATGGCAGCCAAGAAATCAATTCTATGATAGATCTAAAGTTCAATGTTTCTATTGTAATAAATTTGGGAATTTTGCTAACAAGTGTTGGAAGAAGCATGCAAATGCTAGTAAGTTGTCTACACACATTATAGAGGAGACTAAAAATCAAGAGAAGCCTATGTTTTTAACTTGCAATGTAACCCATGAAAGTTTAAAAGATATATGGTTTTTGGACATTGCATGCAACAACCACATGAATGGAAATAAGGAATTATTTTCAGGTTTAGATACAAGCATTCAGTGTGAAGTGAAGTTAGGTAATGACAGCAAGGTAAAAGTTAATGGTAAAGGTGTGATTTCGGTATATGTGAAGAATGGTGAAAGAAGAACAATTATTGATGTTTATTATGTTCTTGGTTTAATGTGTAATTTATTAAGTGTTGGACAATTGCTGGAGAAAGAATACAAAGTGTTCTTTAAGAACAAGGTATTCACTATTTATTATAAATATCCAAGTAAGCAGTTTATAGCGAGAGTAGATATGACAATGAATAGGATGTTTCCACTGATTATGAGAAATAATTTTACTAACTCTTTGAATGCCTATAAAACTAAGAGCTTAGATTAATCATGGTTATGGAATTTAACGTATGGCCATTTAAATTTTGGTGGATTAGATTTGCTATAGAAGAAGCATATGGTAAAAGGATTTCCCAGTATTGAGCAGCCAGTAGACTCATGTGAGAGTTGTATATTGGGAAAGCATCATAGAGAGAAATTTATTTATGGAGTCTCATACAGAGAAAAAACACCACAAGAGCTGGTACACACAGATTTGCGTGGACCAATGCAAACACCTTGTTTGAGTGGTAATGTTTATTTTACGTCTTTCATTGATGATTTTAGTCGAAAAACTTGGGTGTATTTGTTGAAACATAAATCTCAATATTTTGATGCGTTTAAAAGTTTTAAAGCTATGGTTGAAAAGGAGATTGACAAATTTATTAAAGTCTTGATATCAAATAGAGGAGGTGAGTATATGTCAAATGAATTTATGGAATTTTTTCAATACTATGGAATTAAAAGACAATTTACTTCTCGCTACACTCCACAGCAAAACAGAGTAGCAGAAATAAATAATCGAGCCATTATGAACATGGCTTGAAGTATGATGAAGGAGAAGCATCCTTCAAATGAATATTAGGGAGACGATGTTACTTGTTCAGTATACATTCTGAACAGAATCCCAACCAAGAGTGTGAAATATTGTGTTCCCCAGTAAGCATGGACTGGTAAGTGTAGCAGCATATCTCATTTAAGAATTTTTGGATGTGTAACTTATGCACATGTACCTGAAGAGATGAGGAGAAAGTTAGACGATAGAAGTTAGAAATGTATTTTTGTTAGATATAGTGAAGAATATAAAGCATATAGACTTTATAATCCCATCACCAGGAAGTATGTCACCAGCAGAGATGTACTATTTAAGGAAGAAGAAGCATGGGATGGAATCATAGATAATTTGATTGTAGAGGATGTTGGTGCACCTCACACATAAGATGAATAATATGAAAAGGGAACACATGGAAGACAGTTAACTCCACATACATCAGCAGTAAGGACACCTATTAGAACCCCCATAACTCATGAACATGGTGAACCATCAAATATTGGTGAACGGAAAGGAATAGGATTGGAGGCAAGTAATGAATCAAATCCTACATTATCTTCATTAAGAAACATAGTCATAGGTTGGAAGACTAGAAGTTTAAGAGAACTGTATGAGAAAAATGAAGAAGTAGATCAAGTTTTAAATTTTGCATTAATAGCATGTGATCCAGTAGATTTTGATGAGTCTGTTAAAAAGGATGTTTGGATAAAATCAATGGATGAAGAAATTGATGCCATAGAAAGAAATAATACTTGGGATCTTGTAGATTTGCCTAATAATAAAAATTGTATTGGTGTCAAATGGATTTATAAGACTAAGTTAAAATGATAATGGTGATGTTGGAAAATACAAAGCAAGACTTGTAGCTCAAGGGTTTAGTCAACAACCTGGAATTGATTATATTGAAACTTTTGCACCTATAAATAGACTTGACACTATAATGATGGTATTAGCTATTGCTACTCATAATAAATGATATGTACATCAAACGGATGTAATGTCTACATTTTCAAATGGATTCTTGGAATAAGAGGTTTATGTAAGAAAACCTCCAGGGTGTGAAGTCAATGGACAAGAAGACAAGGTCTACAGATTAAACAAAGCACTGTATGGATTAAAGCAGGCATCAAGAGTATGGTACAATAGGATTGATGGATATTTGAATAGTGAAGGATTCAACAGAAGTCTAAGTGAGCCAACATTGTATACAAATATAAATCAAGAAGGTAAAATACTATCTATTTGCTTATATGTGGATGCTTTGATATTCATTGGAGATCTTTCAGTAGATGAGTTTAAGAAAGCCATGAAAACAAAATTTGAGATGTCTGACTTAGCAATGATGAAATATTTCCTTGGTATTGAAGTAACACAAGTTGTAGATAGTTTTTTTATCTGTGAAACTAAGTCTGCAAATGATGTATTGAAAAAATGTAGAATGATGAATTGTAAGCCAACTGTAGCTCTAATTGCAACTGGCACAAAAGTCAATAAGGATGATGATGGGTCAAAATTTCATCCAATGTTGTATAAGAGACTGGTAGGAAGTATCGTGTACTTAACTGCGACAAGACCTGATATAATGTTTGCAGTAAGTTTGATTTCAAGATTTATGGAATATCCAAAGAATACCCACTCACAAGCTAGAAAGAGGATTCTATGATATATTGTTGGAAAAACAAATTTTGGTATTCAATATACATGGAATTAAAATTTTATGTTGATTGGATATACTGATAGTGATTTTGCAGGTTCTATAGATGATAGAAAGAGTACATCTTGATATGTATTCAGTTTTGGATCGGGATCAATATCCTTGTCTTAAAAGAAGCAACCCATAGTGACATTATCCTCTGTTGACGCAGAGTATATTGCAGCAACAACAACTACATGTCAAACTATGTGGATGAGAAGAACTCTTTCTGAGTTACTACATGAACAAGATGAACCAACTCAATTATTTTGTGACAATAAATCAGCGATTGCACTATCAAGAAATCATGTCTTTCATAAAATAAGTAAGCATATTTATATAAGGTATCATTTTATTTGAAAACTAATAAACAACAATAAAATCAGTATGGAATTTTGCAGATTTATTTACAAAACCTCTAGGAAAAGAGTTGTTTGAGCTTCATAGGAAAAGCATTGGAGTTTGTAAGCTGTAACAGAAATCTAGTGTTACAAAATTTTCTTTTTTGGGTGTAGTAATTAAGGGGCGAAATGTTGGAATTGGTTAATTACTCCACCACCCAGCCTGCTGAAACACTAAAGAGCTAGATCGCTAACTGCTGTATTTTTGAAGAGGCGACTTCGCACCCAGATTTGTGGCCGCCAGAGTTCTAAAGAGTCACTAGATCGCCACACCGCCTCACCGTCACACTGTATGACATACATCAAATTATTAAATCATGAAAGGTCATTTTGACTCTGTAGCAAGCGCATCTAATTTTCTGAGGAGGCATCGCAGTTGTTCATTTCTGTCAGACTATAAATCATAATAGTGAATTCCATTTTTTTGTATAGTGAAGGGTCAATTAGTAGTTAATGACCAACTTAACTAAAAATGCTATAAATACCTAGCTTGTAATCGTGTTTTACACACTCAAAAATACATAGAGAAATATATAGATTGCAGATAGTGAGAATTACTGAGTTTGATACATAGAGTTGAAACTCTGAATTTCTACTGTGTATTTTACGTTTTTACTCTATTTTGACTTTGAAAGATCATATTTATTTTTGAAGTTAGATTAATGAAAAATTGGAGTTTTGAATATCTTAATGTGGTTTATTGCTGCAGTAGAATATTTGTATTAAGTTTATGAACGTAGGGGTCATCGAATCAGAGTTAAACATCCAGTTGAAACACCACTACAACACCAAAATGTTAGCTGCTGCAAGCCATAACTGTTCTATAGGTTTCCTTTAGTCAAACAGTCGGCTGCAACATGACTGTAACAGATAACGGTTATTTAAACCGCCAGCTGCAACACGCGTGTAGGTGTTGATTTGAGTTTTTGCGCATTTTGTAAGTGTTTTTGAAACACAGAGCGACACTCCCCTGCATTTCCCACAAGCACAACAAGAGCAGCCATTGCATACATGTAATTCAATCTTAGAAATGATAAAAATGGGGATGATCCAAAAACCTCACCACCTTGGGGGATCGAGGACTCTTCCAAATATGAACCCTTGTCTTAAAAGAACCCATTCCATGAGAAATTGTGGATATTGGGGAACTGGACGCGGTGTTTATGGGTAGAAGCACACCATAACCACATGGGCCGAGTAGGAGGAAGGCCTCGAGCGAGGCCAAATCCTCATATGCTCACCCACAATGTGCAAATGACTAAGAAAGGTCTCAAAGATACCTTGTTTTGTGCAAAGGGAAGATGGTGCAACTGTGTTAATACTCCTGCTAGTCATATTTCTAGGTGTATCTTTAAGTAATAGCATGCCACCTGCCAAAATTTAATGTTATCCTTACCATTGAAATTCTCCAAGTTTATGCTAGTTTCAAACCTTGGTTAAAATATCTTGATAGCATTTACCATGGAATGAAACAATTCATGGAGCTAGGGACATTTCATAGTATCTATCACTAATGTCGTTATAAGTGTATCAAACCTACATGTAAAGAAAAAAAAATGTGTTATCTTAGCCCATAGGACCCTAGGCTAGACCAATGTTTCTTAAACAAAACTAAATGAATTAACCATGACCTAAGATAAGTCAAACTCCTATACCAAGCAAACACATGAATATTGTGGGTCAATGATACAATACATAAAAATTTCCATAAATTACAAACCAAGTGTATAGATGGAAATTACAACATTCCTTTATACTATATTCCTATTAATTTTGTAAAAGGGATACCATAGCTCATGTTAATTTGGAAATGGAGAAAGGTATGCTTCAGATGGAAGGTGTACTTTATTAATAGTGTTCATTCGTTAAGTATCAAGAAATAAAATGGATAATACATATAATTATATATGTTTCCAATATATATATCGATATATAATTAATGAAGACATTTATGCCCACTGAAAGGGATATGCTATAAGTAAGGTTTGAATAGTTAATATGATTACGAATACTAAGTACAATGACCCTGTTGTAAGAAATCAAGACTATGAGGTGATCTATGAGGCCATAATTGAGATGAAGTTTTAACAATAACAAAATGACAATTGAATGATATAAATAGTAAATAGGATGGTTAATGTCAATTATTGATGATACATTTTTTTTCTTTTATGTGCATTTTTTGTGTCATTACATAGTGATTCAACTAGTGGAATCATTGAGCTCCTGTGTGTTGGTAGACAAGGAAATCGAGAATTTTCAATAGACATTCTAGATGAAGCATACATGAGCTTGGAATAAATACAATGGCCAAGGAAATATATACTAGAAGATGAAACAAAGCAAGTCAATAGAGGAATTCCATAAATAAATAAAGAAAAAATTCAGATTGATGAAGCTAATGATGGACTGAAGGATGCAATAGCAAGTTTGCATAATGAAGGAACACTTATGGAGGATATGAAAGCATATGGGAAGGAAGAGGACCCTGGGGAGGCCCATTTATGTATTAATAGTTTTATTATTTATGAATGTGCAGGTACTAAGGAAGAGAGCAACATTGAGGTATCCATGGAGGATAAGAAGAATTGCAGTGTTTAAAATTTGAAGGATGAGATGATAGATTAATGCCATGCTGTTGAAACATGAAAACGATGCAAATAGAGAATACAAAATTTGTATGTAATGAAGCATTGAGAAGAGAAATGTTTTGAGATTCACATAATGAAGGAATGCCAAATGTGTGTAGTAGTGTGACACATAGAATGTAGAGGACAATGTAGGAAAAATATGTCATGAACCCATGGATACCTAAAGAAAGAAGAAGAAGTTGAAGAAGAAGTGAAGCATCACTGAATTCCAAATATGGATTAGACAAAATAAGAAGAAGAAGAAGAAGAAGAAGAAGAATACGCATGGGACGTGATTTCATCCCAACAAAGGAGTTTCATGTAGGAGCATCACCACCATCCATTAAAGAACTGAGATTAATAAAAACAATCACATTAGAACAATAAAGGCTATCAGTGCTTTGATCAAATACAATCATAGTTAGTGTTCTAGTGTTGTCGAAAGGTGTTATCATAGAAAAGGTTGAAATCCCAAGGCCAACTATCGAATGGTGAGACCATATCGAAGGTGGAATATTAGATTTGTGCAAAGGATTCATTAGAGGAAGGTCTGTTGGAGGAACTATAACAGTTCAATTGGGAAAATGTGTTGGAGTTGTTTTGGAGATACCCAAAGGAATGAGTGATTTAAAAGTATGGACAAGTAAGCCTCAATGGGACCCATGTCTATGTACAAAAACCCTAATTCATAACCCTCTATCTCTCCCCAAACCCCCTAACACCAACCATTATTTATCTCTGTAACTTCCCTAATCCTCCGTTACCTCTCACCCGCTTATTGCCTCTCATGCTCTTACTCTTCCCCTTACCTCCCTCTCTCTCTCTCTCTCTCTCTCTCTCTCCCCCCTAAACCTTACTTCCCTCGTATCTCACTCTCTTTCTCCCCTACTACTCTTCCTATGCCTAACCCCCACCCCTATCTCTAACCCCACATCCCACTCACCCTACTAATAACCACCCCCTTCTCCCCCTCACTCTCTCTACTACTACCCTGTTGACGCACATATGTGACAATGCTTGTAACGGGGAAGACAACCCAGACCGAGATCCTTAAAACAGGCTCTAAGTTGTTTGGGATAGTTGTTTCCGACAGGTTTAAAGGCTTTGTTATCCTGAAAGTCTAACTAAACTAAGTCTAAAAGATAAAATCGAGCTATTGCTTTGATTAATTAAATCTAATAAATACCTACGAATGTACAAATTAAACTAGTTAATGAATGTACAAATTAAACTAGTTAATCTACTTCCTAATAAATTAGTAATTTAATTAAATTAATCTATGAAACAAATCTATTTAATTAACTGAACTTATAAATAATACAAAATTAATCAAACATGTTAAATGAGTTATAAAATTTGCATTATTAACAAATATACATTAATTACAAAAAATTAGGAAAGAACTGAATGTAATTTAATGGCTGTTTTCCATAAAATAATTTAAAAGAAACAGCATATTAATCTATTTTCGATCTTATCCTTATCAAGAGTGAAAATAATATTAAACCTGGAATCGAACTATGCTGATAAAAATACTGCATGAATACACTTGATAATATTTAAAGAAATTTAAACATTAACAAAACCATACAGTAATCATTACATATTATATAAACAATGATATCGATCATTAATTAAACAACATGACATATCAGCAAGATCAAAAACTTTAAAAATCGATAATCGTACAAGACATGTATATTTGCAAAATTCTTTAGAGAATTATAACAAACATAGATAAAATAGAAAAGAAATGACAAGACTGATAGATATCAAAACTATATGCCAAGTATACAAACTGTAAACATATATTAAAAATATCACCAGTTCAATATATCGTAGGTCAAGACATATAACTGTCTAAAATTGCAGATAAATCAAACCACAGTCTTGTTGTCTCCTCTCCATCAACTATCGACCTCAGGCAGCAGTATTTTCTGAGCTTACAAGAAAGAAATCTTTTCAGCTTTGGTAGCCCCCATGTTCACCTCCTTTCCAGCAAATTCCAGTCTGCTTAAATAACCAAAAACGGAATCCAAATTAGGTTTTACACAGGTGAAATTTTGCCGGCTGTAATTGCAAAAATCGCCTCCAGAAAACCCCCGAAATATCCCAGAATCCATCACTTTTTGGCAAAATAATTTTGCCTACAACTAAATGGGTCCGTTCTGAGAAAAACCCATGTGGCGGATTTTTCAGATCTGCCGCCATTTGTTCACAATGTGGCTTGGAAAAACGCCTGTTATTTGAAAATTCGTTTTTAATAACTGACAGAGAATAAAATTCGTCTCCTGGCAATTTCCAAAATCATAACAATCTCCTTAGCATCTGCACATGAAAAACAAAAAAACCTAATAAAATAAAGAATCGTCTCCTGGCAATTTCCAGAATCATAACAATCTCCTTAGCATCTGCACATGAAAAACAAAAAAACCTAATAAAATAAAGAAGTGTAAACAGAATTCAATCATGAGAAAATAAATAGCTTAACCAATGATCTTTCCAGCTCTTTTGGCGTTTTCAAAATCTGCGATTTGTTTCAATATGTGCAATTAAAACATTTCAGCATCTACAGGATATTTGTTTTATCATTATTAGCAATATAATAATCCATAGATTCGGCTGGCATCTCTCAAATCTCTACAATATCGTAGAACAAATAGCTGGTTTAATATGAGGATACCATTGTGGATAAAACAAAATTCACAAACCTTTCCATTGAATTAATAGCTCCTTCAATCTTCATTGATAATCACGTGCCGTTATTCAAATAACCGGTGGATAAATTAGACAATAATCTTCAATAAGAAAGAAAAGTATGCTCATTTCAAAGCCTTTATAAAATTCACATTAACTCCTGGTGTTTTTGCAAATATGATAAAATTAAAATAAAGTATTAATTATACCTAATTTTCTAGGTAAATATTTAAAAAATCAAAGAACTTTATTTATTATATTTATACAAAATAATTAAAAGATTTATTTATCTTGTATAAATAATAAAAAATAAATAAAGTCTATTAATTATAAATATATTTATTTGATCTTTACTCATTCAACACTTTTAATAATATAGCAAAAATAATAAGATAGGCTTAGTAAAATATTTTTCAAACTCTTAAATTGAATGTATGGTTTTATCTTTCAATATCCATCGTTAAATGAATCAGAATTGCCAAGTTGAATAATTGAATCAAAATTACCCATTTATAAGGTGTCATCAATACCATAATCAGCGTTCGAATTTCAAAACAAAACCACATAATCGAATGATAAATGATTGGATAAGAAATCACTACTAGGTTATGACCAATTATTAACACTTATCCACTCAAAATTATAATTTCAAAATAGTGATTTTGTCAACTAATCCATAGTTCACAAAGGTTTCTTTAAAAACATTGAATTTCATGTTTCAATAGCTTCTGGAATGTTACCATTTCAATAGCTGTTAATTCTTTAGTTTTGCCATATGAAATACAAACATTTCATCAAAAATAAAATACAATTTTATTTGATGAAATAATGTTTTTTAAAGGCTGTTGGGTAGGGGCACAACATACCCCTACCCATAACCCCATATCTCTCTCTTTATCTCCTATTCCCGAGTCCCCCTACCCATAATCCAATCTCTTTATCTATCTCTCTTAATCTCCCTTTCCCTACCAATAACACCATGTATTTCTCCGTATCTACTAATCCCCACCCCCTACCACTAACCACCTACCATTTCTCTCTCTCTCTCTCTTCCCTTGTTATACCATCCTTCTCTCTATCTGTCCTAATCCTCCCTAAACCCACACCCACAAGTCAATATCAATTTATTTTTCTCCCTTATATAGATATTGCAATTTGGACTATTGCATACAAACAAAGGGATTAAGATTATTTTTATTCCACTTTAATAGCATGTATGTGTAGGTTATAGGTAAATGAATCTTATGCATAAGATCATGGATTGATTTTATTACATGTTTGGCTCATATAATACATAATTGGTATTGGGGGCTTCTTTTGATTCTAGATCAAGAATTATAAGAGATGCTGCAATCTCTCCAAATGGAATTAGGATGGTCCCTTGCCCTTAGTCGTCCCTTAATAAGGGTGCTTCTATTATGAGGTCCCTTAACAAGAGTGCTTCTATTCTTATATCAGGGCGATTGATATTGAGAGGGGTTTATATATTGCTCAAATACACTACATGAAGAAGGCCACAAAAGCATTACAGAGTTTATATATTACTCTCTATTTGAGTTGTTGCTCAACGACGAAAATAGCGGGTATGAAGGTGGATAAAAGTATTGCAGTCTGGTAATGCATCCATGTTGAGTTCGATATTCATCCCACCATGAAGGATAAATGCATCTATTTTTTAATGAGAAAAATTTAGATTTTATTACTAAAAAATTATACGGATCTCAATTTTTTTAAATTTATATAAAAATGGATTTGAATTTGATTTGAATCCTTTTTATTTTACCCAATAGTAGCGATCCTTACCGACAAATAAAACTCGCTAGGATTTATTAATAGAAAAGATACAAAAAATAATCTAGCAACATATATGTTCTAAAACGATGAGTAATTAAATAGTGTATCATCACCGAATGGCTACATATGTTTATATGCGGAATCAATTTTTTACGAAGATTACTTTTAAGTGTATCATATACCTCCTGGATACATATTTTATAAGTGGAATCATTTTTTTAAAATGGGATTTTAATTCGATATGATATATTATAGATAATTAATTATGTAGTATGTATTAAAGAAATAATATAAATAAATGTTTTAGATATTAGATTTGGGTTTAGTTATTAAAGGATACAAATACAATATTTTTTTCTTTTGTTAATGGGAGGGATCCTTTTAATTACTTCTTAAACCATAGTCAAATTTTTACGTACTCCTGACTTCTGAAACATGGAGTTACGAAATGGTCTTGCTATCAAAAAATGAAAACAAACAAAATTGACCAAAAGGTATAACCTCACTCTTCTACAAGCCGAAAACAGTAAGGTAAATACAAACATTAAAAAAAAAGGAAGATAAGCATAGATAGACATGAAAAGGACCCCGAGCAAGGTAGAGACTAGGGCCTCATGTTGGATTCGACCTCCCCCGTATCAGCATTGTTGGCTCCCTTGTATCCATTGTTCCTCTGAACACGCTGAAAAGGAAGCTCAACCAACTGTAAGAGGCTCTTCATGTGAACCAGGTCGCTTTTGACATCCTTTTTGAAAGTGCCAACCATGATTTTGACCAATTCGATGAAGCTCTCCCTCTCATTCATGGAGCACGAGAGGATGAAATTGAGGGGCCAGTAGTTGGACATGACCATCTCACACCCAATATTCAACCAGAACTCCCCAAAAATCTCGTTTTCCATCACAACAATGGATTGGGGGATGTGCTCCAACATTTCGTGATTGAACATGGATTCCGAGTCCTCCTCCTCATTACCACCTCCCTGAGATGCCATACTGATTGCACAAATAGAAACCCTAGTGGAGTGACGACTACTAGGAAAGCACTTGTGTTTCCATCCTCTGCCTTTCGTGATACTTCTCACCAGGGATTTATTCAAGCCCACACAGTAATGCTTCTCCCATAAAAACTACAATATACTTAGTAGAATAATATCCCTCCATTCCTTTCTCAAATAGTTGGTTGGCTGCCAACACAGTACCCATCCTATGAAGAACCAGGTATGCCTCGTTATGGTTGAGGGATGGCCCGAGGTCCTGTCCTATACAGAGTTCACCATATTTGAATATGCGTCGAAATCCATTGCATGAAACAAGATCGCATGTCTGTAATACTTCCCACGTGAGACGATGTTCCAATCGTGCCCTTTATTGCACTTACGATCCTCGATGCAAGCACCAATTTTCTTATGCATGCAGTCATGCATTGGAAGGGTCGATGCATATCCCCTCATCCACCTTCCCGCAATCATGTCTTCCTTCTGTCACCTATTGACCACCCGCATCCAGGTATAAAAATGTAATATTAATATATAACATAAATAAACCATAAATAAATGCTTTAGAAATTATATTTAGGTTTGTTTATTAAATGAAAAAAATGTAAGTATTAATATATAACATACATAAAATATAAATAATTGTTGTTGTAATTGTATTTGAGTTATTAAATGAAAAAAATGCAATTATTTTTATTAATAAAGGAAATGGTAATCATAAAATTTTTGTTAATTGTAATTATATTATTTATGGAACTGTTTATGAGTGATAAGTGGCATTTAGACTAAAATTTATATGGATAAACCCCTAAGCACAACTTTGTTAAATAGAGTAAGGTTATGTTTTCTTTAACATGATTTATTAGTTTATGGTGGTTTACACCATATACAAATTAATAATAATAATAATAAATAAATAAACACAATGAAAATCATTTAATGTGCAATGTGATGCAGGAGCATCGTGGCATGCCAACAATGTGATGAGTTGGTCACATGATTCATAGTTTGTTAGCACCTTTAGGAGTGATTGTGCATCATGACTCCCTGGGTTGAGATCAAGCGTGGTTTCTTTGTTTTTGGACAGAGACATTTTTATCATGCTCCGTTTCTATTTGTTTTCAGTGTCAGGACCACTCAGGTTGTAGGAGATTACAATTTAGGTTAAATAGGCATCTTAGAGAAGGGAGAAGGGTTCTACTCTTCAGTATTAGAATTTCGAGTTGCAAAGAAATGGACAAACATGCATCTGATTTCAATTGTAAATATTTTAATAGATTGAAGAAGAGAGCCGACTGTGTGTAGTGTGTTTTCCTAATAGAGGATTAACTGTGTGTTTGCAGAGTATTTATCTTAGATGCATTTACTATTTTGAACTATGAATCCATGAAGGGCCGACTTCGGCAGTTTCCTGAACATCTGTGTATTTCTGTGAAGTTATGGATCCAAGTGTTAAATTGTTGTTTGAATGAATGAAATAGATCATAGATTCATGTGTTGAAGTGTTAGGCTAATTAACCTTAGAGATTGCACATTGGATTGATCGATTCCATGATCAATCGGCGTGGTGCGTAGACTTTTGACTTAACTAGTTTTTGCAGAAAATGAACGGCGGAGATTGAGTCCGTAGACAAAGATCTGACAGCTATAAAAGTTGTGGAGGAAAGAGTTGCTGAGGAGAATTGCAGAGGGACATCGTCGGGAATTTGGTCACGCATCCCGCAACCCACTTGCGGAAAAGTCAATGTGGAAGGAAAATTGCGGGGGAGAAACTTGGAGACGTTGATCACACATCCAGCATGGAGAAAGCCCATTGCAGAAGTGTTGTTGTGGGAGAAAAATTACGGGGAGGCAATTTTAGCATAGAATTTGGCCGAGGGACAAATTTGGAAGTCATGCTAAGTGTAGGAGACACCAGATCCTATAGGTGTTGGTTGGGTTGGTTGTGGTTGATCTGACCCTCCACCAATTTTGGTATTAGAGCAAGGAGAAGCTTGTGTGAGAGAGAAGCGTAGCAGTAGATTCCTGGGAGTAGCAAAGAAGAGTGCTTAAGAGGTTCTAGATCGAGAACCACGTTGCAAAAAGACCAAGTACAGAGAAGGGGATTGGTGAGGTAAGATTGTAATAGTGTGAAAGAGAACTATTATAGCAGAGGCTTAGCACAAGAGCATGGTTGCATGCATCAGCAAAGCGCGAGGTCGTGATAGAGGTTGACCGATGGTGAATGCAAAGTTTATGGAGGAAGTAATGGAGCTATGAACACATCTAGAATCCATGGAGACAGACAGCAGAAGAGATCCAGAAGCAGGGGATGTAAGTGAACCTGAGGATGAAGAGCAAAGAGAAGAAGTTGCACCTATGCAGGAAACGCCTGAGTTAAGGTATTTCATATCGATTCTGGGAGCAACATTAAGGCTGAAACCTAAGTTGTCGACCTGCAATGGAAGTCTCATTGCTGAGCATCTCATTGATTGGATCAGTGAGCTGGATAAGTAGTTTGAGTACGACGAGGTTAAAGAATACAAGAGAGTCAGATTGGCTGTGACAAGGTTGAAAGGGCATGCATCCTTGTTCTGGGATAGTGTGCAAGCTGAAATAAGGAGAAAGAATAAGTCATGGATAAAGAGCTTGGATAGGATGGTAGCAAAGATTAGGGCCAAGTTCTTGCCCAAATATTGCTAGTTAATTCTGTATAGACAGGTGCAGAACCTTAGGCAAATATTGTTAATAGTGAGAGAGTACACTGAAGAGTTCCACAAAGTAAACCTAAGGGTAGGATATGTGGAAGAATCAATAAAGAAGGCTGCTAGATATTTCAATGGTCTAAGGATGGATATCCAAGAAGAGATCAACATGATATCACCTAGAACAATGGGGGAGGCGTATCAATATGCCTTAAGGGCAGAAGAAAATATAACGAGGAAATAGAGCTTCAAAAGAGGTCGAGGTTTGACCATAAGAAGAGGACAAGAAGTTGGACAAGGAAGATTTGGAGTCCAGAGAGGAGAGTTCAGTAAATCTAACTAGCAAGAGCAACATGGTAGAAGGGGTGACTCTAGCAGAAGAGGACCTTACCAAGGATGTAGAGGTAGAGGAATTTTCTACAGGTGTTACAAATGCAACCAGTTGTGGCATAGATCATTTGAATGTCCAGAGAAGGAAGAAGTAGGACATAGAGGAGCCTATGTAGATCACAATGAGTAGCAGCAAGAATAATCGACATTGGTTGAAGATTTTCCAGAGACAGTAGAGTCATTGATGATGAACAAAGTCTTGTTGAAACTTGAGAAGGAGCAACCAGAGCCTTCTCAAAGAAAATATTTATTCAGGACCATGCGTAAAGTCCAAGGGAAGTGCTATAAGATGGTGATTGACAGTGGGAGTGCTGACAATCTTGTTTCCACAGAGATGGTGGATAAACTGAGTTTGAAGAGGACCAAGCATTCTGTTCCATACAAAATATCTTGGTTACATAAAGGACATCGAATCCTGGTAAGTGAGCAGTGTTAAGTTGATTTCCAAATAGGTCCATATAAGGACAAGATTCTGTGCGATGTTATGCCTATGGATGTTTTTCATATACTGTTAGGAAGAACATGGCAATTTGATAAGAGAGTGAGTCATGATGGTAGGAGTAAGTGTTGTAGTTTTGACAAGAATGGGATAAGACATGTACTTCACCCCTTACAAGAAGGTAGTACAGCAAGACAATCAGCACCTAAAGTCCTGATGTTGTCAGGAAAAGAGTATTTGCACCAGATTGAGAAGGACGAGTTAAGCTATGCTGTGGTATGCAAACCGAGAGTGGTGACAATGAAGACTAACGTGACAGATCTACCTGAGGTGATTCAAGAGATGTTGAGTGAGTTTAGTGACATCGTGGTGGATTATTTACCTAATGAGTTACCACCAAGGAGGGACATAAGTCATCAAATTGATTTTATTCCAGGAGCCAGTTTACTAAAGAAGGACACATATAGGTTGACACCGGAAGAGAATGAAGAATTGAGAAAATAGGTCCAAGGGTTGTTGGACAAAGGATTGGTCCTGAAGAATTTGAGTCCATATGTAGTACCAACAGTACTAACAACCAAGAAGGATGGTGAGTGGAGGATGTGTACTGACTCCAGAGCAATTAACAAGATTACTATCAGATATAGGTTTCCATTTCCAAGGATGGATGACATGATTGATTGCCTAAGTGGGGCAACATTGTTTTCAAAACTGGATTTGAAGAGTGGGTATCATCATATCAGGATCAGAGCAGGAGACGAGTGGAAGACAACCTTCAATACAAATGAGGGTTTGTTTGAGTGGTTGGTCATGCCGTTTGGATTGTCCAACACACCAAGCACTTTTATGAGATTGACTAATGAAGTCTTGAGATATTTCATAGGTAAGTTTGTGATAGTTTACCTTGATGACATTTTGGTTTTCAACCAAACAAAAGATGAGCATCTGAAGAATCTAAGATATGTTTTAGAGAGGTTGCAATAGGAAAAGTTACTGGTAAATGTGAAGAAGTGTACATTCATGAAGCCATAGCTAGTATATTTAGGTTTTGTTATATCAAGAGATGGGTTGAATATGGATCTGGAAAAGGTGCAAGCAATCATTTATTGGCCTTCACCTAGGAACATATTTGCGGTAAGAAGCTTTCATGGATTGACAAGTTTTTATAGGAAATTTATAAAGAATTTTAGTGGTATTTGTGCATCTATTGTCGAGACAATCAAGAAGGACAGACAATCATTTCAATGGAGAGTAGAAGTTAATAGGAGTTTTCAGTTCTTGAAGAATAAGATCACTGAACAACCAGTATTGAAGTTGCCAGACTTCAACCACCCTTTCCAAGTAAAGTGTGATGCCAGTGGGGTAGCAATTGGAGCTGGACTCAGTCAGGAGAACATGCCTATAGTGTATTTCATTGAGGAGTTGAATGATGAAAAAATAAGTATTAATCTTATGACAAGAATTTTTATGTTATTGTTCAAGAAATGAAGCATTGTAGACATTATTTAATGCCAATAGAATTTGTGTTATCATATTAGAGGAAATTTCAACTCAAAATGGGCCTTTCAACTTTAATTCAAATTCCATGTCATCATGTGTTAGCCAATGAAATTGGTTTAAATTTGAAATACTGTATAGGTCGTAAACACTTTTTTAATATAAATTTGGGGATATGTATCATAAAAAAAACTACTTTTTTTGGTTGTATTTTCGACATATGTCCCCGTGTTTTTTCTCAAATTTTGATCAGGAGAGCTCATTGGATGCGGAATTAAATTCTGCATCCAACGAGTACCCACTGGGCATACTTTTGATAGACCACGCTACCCGAAAAACAAGAAATACCTAAAAAAATGTGATGATGATGTCATCATCACATTTTTTTAGGTATTTCTTGTTTTCCAGGTAGCGGGGTCCGTCAAAAGTATACCGAGTGGGTACTCGTTGGATATGGAATTTAATTCTGCATCCAATGAGATCTCCTGATAGAAATTTGAGTAAAAACATGGGGAGATATGTCAAAAATACAAACAAAAAAGTAGTTTTTTTCTTTTCTTCCACCAAAATTAATAAATATTATTTTATTATTTTAACTATTATTTTATTAAAATTTTTTAGCAGGCCCATTTTGAGTTGAAATTTACTCTAATCATTCTGATAACCATGCATTACAGTACACCATACAAAAACCTAAGTTGAACCTGAAACATGTCAAGTGGGTTAAATTCTTACAGATCTTTACCTTTGTGTTGAAAGACATAAGTGGACAGTCAAACAGAGTAGCTAATGCCTTAAGTAGAAGATTGTTGATTATGCAATAGAATCAGATCCAAGACTTGGGATTTGATCATTTAAGAGATTTATATGAGAATGCCATTGATTTCCAGGAAGCTTATAGGGATTGTAAGAATCTAGTGGAGGTAGATAGAGAGCCATGGATGGAGTATGTGCTACAAAATGGATTAATCTTTAAAAACAGTAAATTGTGTATACCAAAGTGTTCCATGAGAGAGATCTTGATACAGGAAAAACACAATGGTGGTATGGTAGGTCACTTTGGAAGTGATAAAACCTTTGGAAAGTTGGGTCATTTCTATTTTTGGCCAAGGATGAGGTTTGAAGTTGAGAATTTTGTAAGTAGATGTAGAGTATGCCAACATGCTGAAGGAAAAATCTAGAACACAAGGTCATATACACCATTTCCTATTCCAACTAGGCCCTAGGATTTTGTGAGTATGGATTTCATTCTAGGTTTGCAAAAAACTGAGAAGGGACATGATTCTATCTTTGTAGTTGTTAATAGATTCACTAAAATGGCACATTTCATTCGATGCTTCAAGACTAGTGATGCTACACACATTGCTAACTTGTTTTTCAATGAAGTTGTGAAATTGTATGGTTTACCCAGAAGCATTGTATCAGATAGAGATGTGAAGTTCATAGGTCATTTCTGGAGCACCTTGTGGAAGAAGTTGGGTACCAGACTGAACTTTAGTTCAGCATATCACCCACAGTCTAATGGACAGACAGAGGTAGTTAATAGGAGTCTGGGGAACATGTTGAGAAGTCTAATTGGAGAGAGTCCTAAGTAGTGGGATAAAGTATTATCTCAAGATGAGTTTTCCTATAATGATTCACCAAATAGAACCATAGGGATGAGCCCATTTCAAATTCTGTATGGAATGCATCCAAGAGGAGTGTGTGAACTTCATGACTTAGGTCAAGTAGAGAAAATAAGTGCTGATGGAGAAGAGTTTGCAAAGATGATTAGTGAACTGCATGAGCAAGTTAAAGCAAGGTTACAACAGAGTAACACTAGTTACAAGGCCAGAGAAGATTCCAAAAGGAGAGAGAAGAACTATGAAGTAGGAGATTTGGTCTTAGCATATCGAAAGAGAGACAGATTTCCAAAATGAGAGTATAACAAGCTGAAGATGAAGAAGATTGGACCCTGTAGGATACTCAGAAAATTCTCAGCAAATGCTTATGATTTAGAGATTCCTACTGGAGTGGGTATTTCACCAATCTTTAATGTTGCAGATCTATATCCTTATGTACCAGGTGACACTGGAACCTTTACAGAAGGTGAAGATCCTACTGATTACTTACAATAGGTGGGGCAGATGCCTATGGAAAAACCATTATGGACACTAAAGTGGTAAAGAGTACAAGGAAGAAGGACTATCTAGAGAATTTTGTCAAATGGACAAAGCGACCAACAAAGGATTCTACTTGGATGAGCACTGCAGAGTTGGAAGCCAAGGGTTTCATTGTAGCTGATCTAATGAATAGGGGTTCATAAATTTTCACCCTTGCGAGTCTGATGCAGGAGCATCGTGGCATGCCACCAATGTGATGAGTTGGTCACATGCTATGGCATATTTTGTTGTTTCACTGAGTCATAGTTTGTTAGCACCTCTAGGAGTGATTGCACATCATGACTCCCTGCATGGAGATCAAGCATGGTTTGTTTGTTTTTGGATAGAGACATTTTCATCATGATATGTTTTTGTTTTTTTTCAATGGCAGGACCACTCAGGTTGTAGGTGGTTACCATTTAGGTTAAATATGCAGCTTAGAGAAGGGAGAAAGGTTCTTCTCTTCAGTATTAGAATTCTGAGTTGCAGAGAGACGGACAGACTTGCGTCTAATTCCAATTGTAAATATTTTAATAGATTGAAGAAGAGAGTTGACTGTGTGTAGTGTGTTTTATTAATAGAAGATTAAATATGTGTTTGCGGAGTATTTATCCTAGATGCATTTACTATTTTGAACTATGAATCCATGAAGGGTTGACTTTGGTGGTTTCCTGAACATCTGTGTATTTCTGTGAAGTTATGGATTTAAGTGTTAAATTGTTGTTTGAATGAATGAAATAAATCAGAGATTCATGTGTTGAAGTGTTAGGATAATTAACCTTAGAGATTGCAGGCTGGATTGATCGATTCCATGATCAATCGATGCACCACGCAGACTTTTGCCTTAACCAGTTTTTGCAGAAAATGAACAGCGGAGATTGAGTCCGCAAGAAAAGATCTGCCGGGAAGAAAAGTTATGGAGGAGAATTGCTGAGGGCCATCATCAGGAATTTGGTCACGTATCCCTCATCTCACAAGCTGCTTGTGGAAGAGACATTGTGGAAGGAAAGTTGTGGGGGAGCAACTTCGAGATGTTGATTGCGCATCCCGCATCCTACATGCAAAAATTACATTGAGGAAGCAGAGTTGCAGGAGAAAAATTGCGGGGAGGAAATTTTAGTGCAAAATTTGGCTGTGGGCAAAATTTAGCAGTCCTGCTAAGTGTAGGAGCCACCAGATCCTGGAGGTGTTGGTTTGGTGTCCTGTGGTTGATCCGACCCTACACCACAATGGTTTTGTTTTTTTGTTTGTTTACACCATTTGTTATTTTGTGATGAATTACCATAATATATATGTGATGATGATGGTTAATGTCCACTGAGACCAAACATTGGTCTATTGGACCTAAAGAAATGAATTATTTAGTTTGTTTTAAAATTGTATTCCTATGCTCAAAGAGCTTAGAGAGAATCGTCTTGAGCTCACTATAATTTTGACATGTTAAAAGGATAGGAAGGTCGGTATTGTACCAAATATTATGAAAATGAGATCTAATGTGGGTGTGTGTAGGGAACTCTATGAGGAAGTGATTTTCATCCTCAATGTTCATATTCTCACAGAGATGGTAGATCCTTTCCACCCATGGTGTTTTAGGAACTTCCCAAGGACGTGTTTCACTATGGACCTCATGAGAGTTCATTCTTATCTTGGCTATATTAATTTTTTTCTTTGAACTAGTTAAAACAGAGGGATGATTTTGATCTTCTAGAGTAGGGTTGATGACCTCCTTATAATATCTTAATTTTCTCTTAGCCTCTAAATATTTCTCACACCACATTTTCTCTTTCAACTTAGAAGTAACATTATTTTTAATGTTATTAATATTTTCTAATGCAACATTTTCATTGATCTCCCAATGGTTTAACCAGGCCCTGGAATATCTATACCAACCTTGCTTGATCCTTAGGTGGTTTTTGCAAGAATTTAAAGCTAGCTTAGGAAGTCTACATGGTCTCCCATGTTATTGATTTTGTGCTTGTATAACATGGGCCTCTTCATATCTAGGATCTCGATAGGGGAAAGAACCACTTCTATAAGGAGAATAGGATATGGTGTATTGATATTAATTTGAGGTTATACATTATAAAGCACTTCTGTATTTGCTCAATCTTTTTCCACGATTCTCTAGATATGTTGCAACCTATTGGAGGTGCTAGTCGGTGAGCCGACTAGACTAGTTCGTCGACTAATTATAGATTAGGTCGGCCTCCAAAGGTCATGTCAGTTGATTGAACTAACAAGTAGTTATTCATAATTGTTTTGTAAATCATATATAATAGGCTGTTGAGCCAGATACGAACTTTGTTCGGTTTGATGTTTGTATGAACCCTTATGCGTTTCATGTAATATAAAGTTGTTATTATACTTACTATCTTTTCTCTTGTCTATGTTATGATTATAATAGTCTATATGTGTATTATTGGTAACTTAGTGATTTGAGTGATTACAACATTGGTTCTGTTGCCGGTAGTACACGTACGGATGAAATGAACATTAGCAGATGATCTCAGAGCAAGATATTAAAGAATGGTGGGAGCATAAGATCGCAAAATACTTGCAAAATTATGCTAGAAGAAACAAGCTTACTATTTCCCATGAGAAGGAGAAGTTCTTCACTGATTCGCATGAAAATTTTGTAGATTCGGTGCCTCAGTTTCTAAAGAAATCATTGGATGAAAAATATGGTAGACACTAAGGAACAAGGGTTTCTCCAGAAATTGATAAGAGGAGGATGAACAAACCTATCTGAGTGGTTTGAGAAAATCACAGACAAGTTCTTCTAGGAACAGGCTATGGAAGAGAGATTTTCAGTCGAAACTATCGAAAAAAAGGTTCTATATCGAATTTACCGAGCAGTTCCTTTTCTCATTACCGACCCTTTTGTTTAGATTCCTAATCGACAAAGGAGTAGGGAATATTGTCAAACCTCACCCATCACTGATCGAACCGCTACCGAATACCAACTGGGCGTAGAAGCATAATGCGTGGGAGAAGTTCATTGCTGAAAGGGAGTGGGAGTACTTCTTGAACAAATAGACAAAACTATCAGGGATTAGTAAAGCATCGGGAAGGCTATGGGGGGGTAGCTGGTCATGTGTCGAGGTGGAGTAGAAGGACTCTAGTAGACATCAGAAAGAACCACCAGCAATGAAAATTCAAGCCAAGAAATAAATAATTCGTATAGTGAATCACAAAAACACTACGGATTTGCAGAAAATAGAAAGAGATAAGAGGTAGAAGAGAAGGGAGGAGTGAAGAGAGTAAGCCATTGCACTGAAGAGAAGAATCAATACTAGGGTGATTGAACTTGAAAGACATTTTCCAGAGTTGGGTCATGACTGACAATAAGAAGGCATAGATGAAGAAGAAGTGTCACGGATGGAAGAAGATATGTGGATTGAGCAGTGTGAAGCTCTCCAGATTGAGATAGCCTAGGAATTAAGACCTCTATCTCTAGTTGATCCGAACTTGAGCTCTCGTGTGAAGACCATTGTCGAAGAGCACCTAAGGCTACGAGTTGGTGAGTTTGACATATGTAGTCGACTAGACGTCAAAGGAAATGAAGTTTATCATTTGGTAATTCATCGACATGAGGAAGGAAACTAGGTTACATTCCAAGCGTACCCATCCAACCAAAGTATCAGCGTACTCTACCTAGGAAATGAAGGAGCATCCCCCCTTCCAGACATAGCTTTAGGAAATACATAATAGTTGGATCTATGTAGGAGAATATTTGAGCTATAATAATTAGCTTGGACTTCAACAGAGGAAGCGGAGTTTATCCGATTACTTATCGAGGAGAAATTGAAAAATAAATTTTTTGAAGGGAACAAGAGTTTCGACAAAACTACCTGTGATCAACAAAGAGCTGTAGAGAATATCCCACCACCTCCTAAAGTAGATGTCGACATTGATGACATGGAGCATGGCGTAACACACATCACCCTCTATGAGGGTGATGAGGATCCCAGACAACACTTGTTCGTTTGTGAATCGAGATGGGAGGCTAATGCTGTAACCAGTGAAGGTAGACAGATGGTGCAGTTTGTTGGTGCCTTACAGAAGAGAGAAATAACTTGGTATATGACATATATCGAGAAGGCACCTAATGCAACTAAGGCCGAAATTAAACAACAATTCTTATCCTTCTTCAAAACACCAGATGCAAAACATCTGACGACAAAAAAGTTGAAAACAACTGTTAAGAAACCCACAGAATCCGTTTGGTACTGTGACATGGGATGGAAGGACCTATTGAGCCAATTAGACTATAACATTGATGAACAAATTTTAATCCAATGGTTTCTTGAAGGACTTGTACAGAATATTAGAAGACATATCAATATGGACACATTTAAATCATATGAAGAAGCATTGACGAAAGCACTGCAGGTCAAGATGGACGATGACCATCCAACACATCCTGTTGACAATCACATTGAGGAACAGTTGGAGTTCATGCAAAAATTATTAAGATAACTGAACCTCAAAGGTCAGTACATTTGGTGCATAACTTGCTCAACAGCCGGACATACCAAAGACAACTATCGACAATAATAAAATCGACAGGATGTCCATTTTGTTCAAATGAAATGTTTCTATGACATTTTCCAAGAACATGGATCACACATGACGAAGGAATTCCCATATAATATGAAAAATGGAAAATATTCCTCGTGTGCAATATGTGAGGTAAAAAGTCATGCGAGAGCTGACCTCCATTTGAACCTAAATAATCGACAAAATTACCATGCAGTCTACCAGACAAATGCTATTGCTCAGAACAATGATAACATCTCGAGGAATAATGAACAAAATGAACAAAGTAACCAACGCTATGAAGGTCAAATATAGGAGTGCCGATATGAAAATAATCATGGAGGATTTGGAGGTCGACGCCAATTCAATGGAAATCAGGACAATAGACCATGATGACCCATTCAATGTTTTTACATGCTATAAATAAGGCCACCGATACATAGACTGTCCGTATAAACATCGAACCGACCTAAAATTTTGTACTAGGTCTGGAGTGGGCTATCACTCACTAGAGGATTGTCCTACTATACTTGAAAAAATTAATAAGAAGAAAAATTTTAATGTCTTGTCATGTGTTAATAAATGCGATATAGCCCATGCAAAGAATTTACATGTATTAACTAGACAAGGAACAAAGGATGGCAATGATAATCCACACATAAGTAAAAATTGTACAATGATGCATCAAACATGTTCCAAGAATTCACCCGACAAGAAGAGATCGATAACAATCAACCAGATGTCTCACAAGAATTACTTAACTTAATACATAATGACAAATTAGTAGCACAATTCATTGTTCTATTATATAATATTAGGAACAAACCTAGGATGGAGAATCAAACTAAAAATATATGCATCCTTAATCAGAAAGATAAGAGTGATGCCGACCCACTTGTCAACCTGGAAATTGAAGGATACCACGTTCAACAAGTCATTCTTGACTTTGGATCCCAAGTAAAAGTCATGACAAGGGATACATGGGAACAACTAGGTAGACCTCGACTAAATGAATCAGGAATATATCTTAAATTAACACACCAAGGTCTGATCGAACCCATTGGTGTATGGAGGAAAGTATACATGACCATCAAGGGAATTTTGACAAAAGTCGACTTCGAAATCATCAACCCAAAATAAGGGTCTAGTTCCTTCCCAGCCTTGGTAGGCTGACCATGGGGTAGGAAGATGAAAGCATCAATCTTGTTAGATAAAGAGAGGATAAAACTCAAAGGAAAAGGAAAAAAGGTTATTTTCCCTATCCATCCCTCTCAAGGTGAACCCTGGACTAAACGAATAGATGAAGAAATCGAAGTTTGACAACTCTACAAATACAAAATGACAAAGACTATATCAAGCTAAAAAACTACACTGAACTTCACCTGGGTAACCAAGAGTCAGCCATATATAATTCAGATGCAAAATTTTATGATTGGGAGATAGAAAATTATGAAACTCAAGCATGAGGATGTTGGACTATCCAAGCTATATCAAAGAAACTAACTCGACAATGCTTTTTGGTGTCCATCATTCCAAAAATATTTGAAAGAAAAATTAGGGAATTCCCTTCATTAGTGTTGATTAAAACAGAAAAAATACCTCTTCGGTATAAAGAAAGAGAGTGACCAGTACTCCATATCGAACAAGATTCTAAAAAATTAGGAGAGCATGACCGACTACAAATCCTGGTTGAGATGTTTACAGGTCAAGCTGCTCGATGGTGGGATACCCATCAGTCAAGATTACATGGCATGGACAAAAAATTCAACATACTTCATTGAGAGATTTGGTGGGAGGAAGCTAACTAAATAGGCATAAGTACGAGTCTTTACACAAGGTTAAAACCCTGGAAAATCACATAATTATATGCGAAAGAGAATAAAGCAGACTGGGGTACAAATATGAACGAACATGGCCTCACTTGTTTCCATCCACACTAAACAACATACCAAAAAAATGGTATAACATGGAAGAAGCTCGAGGAAAAACATTCATATGGAAAGAACTTAAGGAAAATTCCATTAAAGACTTCAGATTCGTACCGAACAATGAAAAATTAGTCGAAGCAACTGAAAAAATAATTTTTTTTATACAAACGACTGTTCAACACACTTCGACACAAAACCATAAACGAATGAAAGAATTTTTTAATAACATTCGATCGAATAAAATACCATAGTCGACAAGACTTAGACTGGAGAATGAGCACACACATGGAAAAATGTTTCAGTGGAAAAGTGATCATCCATAAATGGTAAAACCAGTTAAAACAATATTCAAAGTTGAGTCGACCGACAAGGATGATACCGACAGGATGACAATGATATATTTTTCAACATCATTTTCTCAGTTTGAAGAGGGAATTCAACAAATAAATGAAAGCAAGGCGCTAGAATGGATGGATGCAAAATCTATGACCAAAGAAGTGGATATCTCGAATTATGATCGACCAAAAATGGCACGAATAGGTGAATACTGGAATGATAAGGAAACAGCCGAAATAGTTAACCTATTAAAAGAATTCCAATATGACTTTTTCCTGAGACTATAAAGACCTAAAAGGGTTAGTACAAGATATGGGTGAAATGAAAATAGACATAAAACTTGATGCAATAATGATTAAGAAAGGCCATACAAATTATCTCACAAATACAAATAAATAATGAAAAAGGAGATCAATAACATGTTATCAGTAGGGATCATATATCCAATCGACCAATCGGAATGGGGAAGCCCTATGGTCATCCAACCGAAAAAGCATGACCTGACAAAATTACGAATTTGTGTTGATTTATGAGAACTAAAAAAAGTCACCGTAACAGACCCCTTTCCTACACCATTTGCAGATGAAATCTTAAATGAAGTTGCAAGACACGAATGCTACTCATTTACAGATGGATTCTGAGGGTATAATCAAGTTCCAATTGAAAAAAAAGACTAGAAGAAGACGACATTTGTCTATGAATTCAGTTCATTTTCTCACAATGTTATGCCATTTGGATTAAAGAATGCACCAGCTGTATTCTCCAGCGTAGTAGTTAAAGCATTCCAATAATACATATACAAGTCGATGGCTGTATACTTTGATGACTTGACGATATACTTCATGCTTAAAGAACATTGTAAGTGGCTAAGACTAATGTTGGAAAGATGTCGACAAATCCAGTTATCTCTCAATATAAGGAAATGCACTATTTTTGACCCCCATAGGAATCCTATTGGGACATATTGTATGCAAAGAAGGCATCAAAGTCAACTTTGCAAAACCCCTGGTGAATACAAAATAGGTCTGAGTTCTATTGGGACACACAGGGTATTATAGAAATTTCATCTGTCATTATTCAGATATGACTTATCCCTTGGAAGAGATATTAAAAGAATACCATGAGTACAATTGGACTAAGGAATTTGATGCTTCCTTCAACACATTGAAGTAAAATTAGTTGAAGCACCCATTCTTAGATTCCCAAACTGGTCAACAAAATTTCACGTTCACATCGGTGCATCAGGCATAGAAATAGGTGCAATACTAACTCAACCTGGAGATGGCGAGATGGACTACCCAATTGTGTATAGCAGTCAAAAACTAAATAAGGCATGACGTAACTATTTAATGAAAGAAAGAGAGGAATTGGGAATGGCATTTGCACTACAGAAATATCGACATTATCTATTAGCTAATCCTTTCATATTCTATATAGATCACCAAGATTTAAAATACTTGGTAAACAAACCTTTACACCATGGAAGAATATGTCATTGGTTGTTACTGTTCCAAGAATTTGAGTTCGAAGTAGTAGTTCAACCAGGAACGCTAAATGTTGGAATCGACATAGGAGAGGAATCAACATGAGTTGAAGATGACCTTTTGGATGCACATCTATTTTGAATAGAAGCTGTACCAGCAGAACTATAATAAATAGCTCAATTTCTAGAGAATGGTCAGGCACCTGAAGGTATGAGCACTAAAAAGAAACAAATTCTAGCAATGAAGGATGCACCATACACTCTAATTAATGTATTCCTATATAAAATGGGCTTGGATGAAGTACTCTGTCGGCGTGTTCTAGAAAATGAAAGATAAAACATCTACTAAAAATTTCCAACAATCAGGACTATCGTGGCCACCACTACACAAAGATTGTCGAAAGTTTGTTAGTAAGTGTGATCGTTGCCAATGCTTAGGTCAAACCTTACCTAGTACTGAGATTCCTTTAATATTGGTAAACCCAAGTCTAACATTTGAAATTTGGGTTATTGACTTCATTGGACCATTTCTAGTTCCAACAAGAAGGACAAGTGTATGTTATATTATAACAGCAGTGGAATATGTTACTAAATGGGCTGAAGCAGAACCTATCGAAACCTGTTCTAGTGAAGTTTCTACCAAATTTATATATGAAAATATAATCACTAGATTTGGTTTCCCATTAACCTTAATCAGTGACCAAGGATCACATTTTATTAATAGAACCATTACAAATTAACAGAATAATTCAAGATCGACCACAGACAAAGTACATCTTATCACCCTCATTCTAATGGAGCAATAGATGCATTTAATAAAACCATAACAAAAATCCTAACACAAATCTGTAACACTGATAAAGATGAATGGGATGAAAAAATTCCTTTTATCCTATGGGTTTATCGAACAACATATAAATGATCCACTGACCAAACACCATTTAGACTAGTCTATGGCCAAGAAGCAGCCGTCCCCCTACATTTATGAAAATAGACACTGGTAATAGCCAACATATTACATATTAATGTCAAAGAAGCAAAGAATGACTGAATAATGCAACTAGCTAAGCTAGAAAAAGATCAAATTATGGCTATACAAGATCAAGAAATTAAAAAACAACAACAAATAGCATGGCACGACCGAAGCATTAAAAACAAGAACTTGTTGGTTGGAAATATTGCACTACTTTATAAAAGTCAGGTGAAAGGAAAACCAAAGAAACTAAAGACAGAGTGGATGGGACCCTATACCGTGGAATAAATCAATGGCAACAGATCAATCCGACTGAGAATGCTACAAGGCAGAGTATTTCAGAAACTGGTAAACGGTGCCCGACTAAAGCGGTATCAAAATTGAAAAATATGAAAAAAATAATAATAAAATAAACAAAAAAAAGAAAAGAGAAACAGTTTCATAACTGTTAACAAAAACTATAAAAACAAAAAAACCTAAAAAATAAAAGAATCAAAGAAGACCAAAATGACAGGAAATATTGAAAGATGTCACAGAATGAAATTCTACAATCACTGACATTTCCACCACTGACATACCGCATATCGACCATACAATCGACATTGACAAGAGAATTGAAAGGTCCAATCACGTGATCATGACTACGGTTAGAAGAAGCGTAAAAACCAGAGCACATCAAAACAACCTTCAATAGAGCATCCTTTACCATCAAATCCACCATTAATAGCTCCATAGACAAGATCACCAATCACTCCACCTTTAAATACTAAGTCGGAGGAAGAATTCCTACCACTTTACAAAGATCGAGAGTGATAGAGCTACCAGGATTCCGAGAACAAATTAACCATGAAGAAAGCCGAGCTAGAAACCGATAAGATGGCCCCAAATCAAACCATATCCATGACAGCCAAAGAAAAAGAGTTGGAATCTAATGTAAGTCCACTAGTGAAATGGTTGGAAAACATCAAGAAGTAAAAAAGTACAAGAAAATTCATGGGCACAGATCTAGGCAGAAATTAAGAACTAGTCTTATGAGAATAAAAAAATTACAGAGGAAGGGAAGAAAATAAACCACAACACCATTATGAACTTTATAAATGCACCCCTCATGGTGAGCTTTAGTGGGACAAAATAAACCATCGCAAAATTTATCATCAGTCGGTACCATTATGGCAAGTTTTACTTTGAAAAACCAATGGAGATATTTGGAGAATCCATTTACAAGCTGACCGAGCTTTCTAACAAAGGTGATCATGTTCCTGTAGGTATCACATTAGAGGAAATTTCAATTTAAAATGGGCCTTCCAAAAATAATACAAATTCTATGTCATCATGTATTAGCCAATCAAAATTGTTTAAAATTCAAAAAGGGAGCACCTCTTAAACAATTTTTTAATATAAATTTGGAGATAGGTATTATAAAAAAAACTATTTTTTTTGTTCATATTTTCGACATATCTCCCTTTGTTTTTACTCAAATTTTGATTGAGAGAGCTTGTTGGACGCATAATTCAATTCCGCATCCAACGAGTACCCACTCGGAATACTTTTGATGGGACCCTCTACCCAAAAAACAAGAAATACCTGAAAAATGTGATGATGACATCATCATCACGTTTTTTTAGGTATTTCTTGTTTTTGGGGTAGCAAGGCCTGTCGAAAGTATGCCGAGTGGGTACTCATTGGATTCAGAATTTAATTCCACATCCAATGAGCTCTACTGATCGAAATTTGAGTAAAAATACAGGGAGATATGTCAAAAATATGAACAAAAAAGTAGTTTTTTCTTTTCTTCCTCCAAAATTAATAAATATTATTTTATTATTTTAACTATTATCTTATTAATTTTCCTTAGGAGGCCCATTTTAAGTTGAAATTTCCTCTAATGAGGATGGGTTGGTTGAAATATTAACAGGAACACCAACAGGGAAAAACTCCAAACGTCTGATAGTCAGACAAATATAAGCCACCACACCCAAAATAGTTGCCAAAATTGTCTCTATAGGTTCTATAGTCACAAGTCGAGGGTGTGGCCTGAAACTTGAGATGATGGAAGTAGTTGAGGAGATAGAAAAATTAGGGAAAATTTACAGCTCGGCTCAGTACATGGCCGACATGATTAAATCCATCTGTGAAAAATGCCAGGAAACCAGTGGTATAATCAAGTTTCTGTCACTGACCATCTGGATAGCAATGTACTATCTATGCCCAGTGGGACACCCACAATTCTTAGAACCATGCAGATTTCACATGTGGTGCTTTAAGCCATTTTTAATGGCCAAAACTCTGAAAGAACTAGAAGATGGTAAGGTACTGTTGGAAAATTGGTTTCAAAACCTAAAAGTTGAACCAACCAGATGGAAGGTGACCCAAAACATCCGAAGATGTTTACCAAAAACACCTCATATTCAAGTAGAGCTAGACCATACCGTAGTCTGGTATATGCAGGGAACCAAGGAAAATTTGAAACCTCTCGACTATTACCCAATGGTCCATGATATTTTCTCAGAATTAGTCCGACAGTCGAACACCAAACTGTCAGTACTAGTGAGGGAAAAAGAGAGCAAGAAACCCATGGTGGAACCCCTGATAGATCAAGAGAAATAAGAATACTATGAATTTCATCTCTATATCAGTACCATCATGTCGAAATACATGTCAGCAGAAGGGTGCAATACTCTTCAACTAGTGACAGTAACACAACCACAACTACAAGAAGCACCGACATCTACTCATCAGTACGAGGAGGATGAAACATAGACAAAAAAACCAGAATATCAACTGACAAAGAAGAACATATGACAAGTAGCTGCAGAAATTTCCAAATCTTGAAAAACCTAAAGAGTCCAGCAAAAGGAAGAGGGAAGCGCAAGCTTATCCTCTAAGAAAATTTTGAGGATGAGGATGAATTACATGCTAGAGCGACTGACAACTTGATAGATGCTGCCAAGAATAAAGTCTCTGTAGAGGAAAAATTTAAATGCTTTGTCAAAGAAGAGGCAATGAAAACCAAAGAAAATAAGGTAAGAATTACAAACCCTCCAACATGCGAACCTATTGATCTAGTTTCAAACCCCCCACCCCCATCTCCTACAAAAATAATACAAGAAGATATTCCATAGTCAACCAATATCAGTCTAACAGACTTGTACAAAAATGCAATGTTAGAGACACTTAAAGAAAAAGTGAACAAAGATGTTGATCTTCAACAATTCATCAACAAGCTACCCAACCTATTTCTCAAAGCCCAACAAATCAGCACCACATGTACACTTACTGAGTCGAGCTCAGCATGTCGGCTCCTCAATCAACCCGGCCCACTACAAGAAAAAACACCAGAACCAAAAGCTGTGGCAATTATTCAATTGACATTTCTTAGAAATCCCGAAACAGGTTCAGGAAACACATGAACATGTCAAGACACTAGAAAACCAACAAGGACTTGAGGAAGCAATGAGAAGCACAATACGAAACCATATTGTACTAGAAAAAAAAAATAAAGAAGCTAGAGAAACAAGCTCATCAATGGGTCAACTGGGAAATCCCCAGCATCAACAAACTAGATGTGATTTGTGCACAAATGAAAATACTGATGGACACAACAGATGAAAAAGCCCAATTTTTGGGACATGACATGAAGAATATTACAGATCTCTCAATTCAGGAGAAACTATCGACCTTATCCAGCATTACAACCTTGACCATTGACATCTAGAGAGCTCTCTGTAGTTGGATAGAATTTCAACAGCAACTGGCCATTACTGCAAAAGCCATTGTGGAAGTATGTGTACATAAACAACCTTATATTCGACTGCAGAGCCCATGAAGACACAATAAATGTAATAACTATTTCATATGGTATACTTTTGAGTACCTCCCTTGTTTCTTTGGGACAAAGAAAGATTTTATTCCTTGGGGAAATGTTGGAGGCGCTAGTCGGTGAGATGACTAGACTAGTTATCCGACTAATTAGAGATTAGGTTGGCCTCCAAAGGTCATGTCGATTGAATGAACCGACAAGTAGTTATTCATAACTATTTTGTAAATCATATATAATACATTGTTGAGCCAAATACGAACTTGGTTCGGTTTGATGTTTGTATGAACCCTTATGTGTTTCATGTAATATAAAGCTGTTATTCTACCTACTATCTTGTCTCTTGTCTCTGTTATGATTATATGAGTCTATATGTGTATTATTGGTAACTTTGTGATCTGAGTGATTACAATGCAACCCCAAACCTCACATCGATACAAGATAATAGGACTGACGAAAGTTTGAAAGAGGAGCTTATTTTTATCCCACATCACAAGGTTTGGTACTTTACAATTATTTTCAAGACCAAAATAAGCTTTCCACCCTCCACTAATCTTTTCTCAATGCTATAGTTCTAGTTGAACTTGTGATTAATATCAGTTCCTACATATTTGTAAGAATACACTTCCTCCAAGTTTCTATTGTCATACAAAAAATTAGCGTAAGTGTGCTTCTTGGATTTGATAATCATAACTTTTGTTTTGTTAGTGTTAACAGTCATACCCATGGTAGAGAAAAAATCCTTAAGAAGTCTTAGTTTCTTATCAAGATACGATGGAAAGCTCACCAGAAAAACAATATCATCAGCATAGAGAATAAGGATGATGTCTATTCCAGCTAAGATCGTGCCAGCACAACCTGCTTCCTCTAAACAACAATCTAGCTTATTGATGTAAATGCCAAATAGGGTACGAGAGAGGGGGAAAACTTGTTTAAATCTGATATTACACCTAATATCTTTTGACCACCCCTCGTTTCTCTTAAACTTGGAAATTACATTCTCGTATAACCTTATTGCATAATCTCTTAACTCGAAGGGAACCTTTAGCTCTTCTAATATATTCCATATGTTATTTCTAGGTATTGTATCGAAAGCCTTTCTAAATTTCACAAAGAAAACAAAAGAGATTGGAATTATCATTACGACATTCCTCCATAATGATCCTAAGCATAACGAGGTGGTTCATTGTTGAGTGTTGTCTTCTAAAACCCGCTTCTCCTTTAGCTCTCTTACCTTCACTTTCAATCCATATGCTGATATTCTTTTCCAAAATAATACCATATAACTTACCTAAGAGAGGGATAATAATAATTTTCTTATAATTAGAGGGGTTATTTGTATCCCCACTTTTAAAAATAGGGATAATGAGGCTATCAGTCCAAGGTTTAGGGAACCCTTTCTTGATTGCTTGATTGAATAGCTTGTGGATGTGAGGGATGAGGACATGAATTCCAATTTTTAAGATTTCTTCTTGGTAACCTTAAATGTCCTCAGATTTTCCATTTGTTAGACGCTTGACCAAAAAATATATTTCTTCTAATGAGAAAAATTCTTCTGTTGTGAGCAGGGTTTCAAAGTTATCTATGAAATTTGGAGATTCATAAATATTTTTAAGATAGGAGTTCTAGTCATGTAAAGAAATTATATTATTATCTTTAGTTTTTTTGGTTAGAATCCGCCTCCATAATTTGTTAGGAGCCACCTTAGATAGGTGTAAGATATTTTCTTGTCTTCTATGAATATAATATTGCATTTTCCCTTTTAGTTAGGGCTTTGTATATTTTTATCTTGTTAATTTTAAGAGACTCATCAAGAGATTCCTTAATTTCTCTCCTCGCACTTTTGNTACTTGAAACTTCAATTGAGAACTTGTTAATAGAATATGAGAGGGTTGTAGTAAAATTATGATAGAGGTATTCTATGTTGTCTATACTTGATAAATGAAGAAAATTAATTTTTAATTCATTTAGAAAAATGTCATTTTTATTAAAAATTTATATTTATGCATATATATTAATTTTAATTTGTTGTTTTAAACCATAAAATGTAAATCCAAGTAGGTTTTGTTTTGGTGCTTTGCACCACAAAATTTTAGTCCACCTATGATTCGTTTTGGTGGTTTTCATGATATACCATGGAATGCCACTTATTCATTTAACTCCAAAAATAATATTTTTTACAAACACCACTTTTGCACCATAAATCTTAGCACCACTTTCATATCCCCATATTATCTCCACTTTTGCATCACTCTTTGAAAATTGAGGATTTTCTAAATCCTTTACAAATAGTGGTGCTAATGTGTGGCTAAAATGCTATTTTTCTTTTAGTGATAATATCTCAAAACCTTTTTCCATATCTCATTTCTCAAATCTCTGAAATCATTATTGTAAATGTGATTACAAAGAGGTGTTTGCACTTTGGCTCTATGTTTTTATGTTTTGAAAAATTTCAATTTCTAGGGCTCAAATTGGACATAGAACTTTAGGTTGATCTCTTAAACTCTTAATTCTTAGATATTCTTCATTGTATTATTTTAAGCACAATTAAAAAATAACTATATACCCAGTCATCCACATCTCATTACGTAATTAATAAATATCATTGCACACTTGCAACAAGAACAAACAAACACTTCTAACCTTGTGAAGCAAATTTAAATTGGTTCTAACCTTGAGAAACAATTTAAAATTGGTTGAGGTATTAAATATTTTTTATGAACCATTTCATCTCTACTTAATTTTATCATTTCTATCTTTGCTAAGCATAGTTTGAAATATTTTTAATTATTTTATGGGTTGTTTAGGATGCCTCGCACATGGTTTTAAAACTATTTGCAAGGCATTCCTAAACCATGTACAATAAAACCATGGGTTGTTTAGGAGGCCTTGCACATGGTTTTAAAGCCATGTAAGGAAGAGCTATTTTGAATACTAATATACTTTAATTTATGCAATACTTTAGAGTCATATTAACATTATCTTAGATCCTCACTTGAAGTTATATTTAGGATACTATTAAAATGTATGTAATCTTATGGTTTGAAACAATTTAATGTTTGCATTTACCACAGTATTGCAAGGTTGCAAGGTTTTAAATAAGGACTTTTATTTTATGGGATTATGAAAATATAATTTAAATTTAAAATAAAATAAAATATAAATTTATATTTAAATTTAAATTTTAAATATAATATAATTTAAATATTATATTTATATAAATAAACATATTATTCAAGTTTATATATAAGTTCTTTAAAATGTGTAATAAGAACTACGCGTGGTATAGTTGTAAGGGTGTTGGGATAGTGGACGTGATGTCCAAGTTTTGATCTTGCTAGATCACCTAATTTTTTAGAAAATATATTGAGTTTTATACTTGCATGGATTTCAGTGTATGGTGTTTTAGAATTGCAACAATTTCAATGTATGGTGTTTTATCATTGCAAAATTTTTAGTGTAGTTGTTATTCCTTGGAGGCATTGATTTCAGTGTAGATTTCATCGATGCATAAATTTTAGTGCGGATTTCATATATGCATGAATTTCAGTGTATATGTTAATGATTTCCATTTTTGATATAGAGTCTGAACTAGAAATGGAAGATGTGCATGCGGAAGATGCTATGAGACAAACAAGAGAAGAACAAAAAATATAGAATGCTGAATGTGAGAAAGCATACCAAGGAAGAAATTCTAACGAAATGATAGCAAAAGAATGAGAAGAAGACTTAAAAAGAAATGAAAAACAACAAAAAGAATATCGAAAAAGAAAGTTGGATGAAATAATAACAAAAGTACGCGAAGAACAATAAAACCATGGGTTGTTTAGGAGGTCTTGCACATGATTTTAGAACCATGTATAAGGGAGATGTTTTAAATACTAATATACTTTAATTTCTACAATACTTGAGAATCATATTAACATTATCCTAGATCCCCACTTGAAGTTATATTTAGGATAGTATTAAAATGTATACATAATCTCGAGGTTTGAAACAATTTAATTTTTGCATTTAGGATAGTATTGCAAGGTTGCAAGGTTTCAAATAAGGGTTTTTAAATTATCGGACCATTAAAATATAATTTAAATTTAAATTTAAAATAAAATATAAATTTATAAATTAAAATTAAAATTTAAAATAAATATAATTTAAATATTAAATTTATATAAATAGAAATATTATTCAAATTAAAATTTAAAATAAAATATAATTTAAATATTATATTTATATAAATAGAAATATTATTCAAGTTTATATATAAGTTCTTTAAAATATATAATAAGAACTACCTATGGTATAGTGGTAAGGGTGTCGGGATAATGGGCGTGGGGTCCAAGGTTTCATCCTCCTAGATCACCTATTTTTTTAGAAAATATATTCAATTTTGAAAATACATTGAATTTTATACTTGCATAGATTTCAGTGTATGGTGTTTTAGACTTGCGTTGATTTCATTGTATGGTGTTTTATGATTGCATAATTTTCAATGTAGTTGTTATTCCTTGGACGCATTGATTTAAGTGTAGATTTCACGGATGCATAAATTTGAGTGTGGATTTCATAGATACATAAATTTTAGTGTGGATTTCATAAATGCATAAATTTCAGTGTATATGTTAATGCTTAACATTTTTTATATAGAGATTGAACTAGAATTGGAAGATGTGCATGCAAAAAATGCCATGAGACAAATAGGAGAAGAAGAAAAAATATAGAACGTTGAATGTGAGAAAGCATATGAAGGAAGAAAATATAACAAAATGATAGCAAAAGAATGAGAAGAGGACTTGAAACAAAAAAGCATAACAACAAAAAGAATATCAAAAATGAAAAATGGACGAAATGACAATAGAAGAACGAAGAGAATTAAATGAATATCGACAAAAGAATATCAAAAAATAAAGTTAGACGAATTGAAAACAAAAGAGAAAAAGAACAAAGAAAACGAAACGTTCACTAACAAAGAGCATACGAGAGAGAAAGATGAAGCAATTGGAATAACAAAGAAATAAATTTGTAGAAGAACAAAGAAATCAAAATGTAGAACAATAAAGACAATATTCAATCAATATACCTATAGAATAAACTCTGGAAGATGTTCAATGTGTAATGGTTAGAGAGCAACGTGTTGATGACATGGTCCAATTTCCAGCAGTTCAAGATCTTATCCTGTTTGAGATCCAATAGTCTAGAATGCTGCAATAGTCGATAATGCTACAATACAAACATGCTATATAATTTTCACTTCTTTAGCTAGCATCAGAAATCAAATGTAGGGTCTGATCACAATACTTTAGTCCAACTGTTGAGTTGCGATGTTTCCATATTGATCTATTTCATTGGCCAAATATGGTAAATGTCAAGTTTCATTAAAAGTGTAAAACAAATCACAAAAGAAAAAGTATGCAATTTATTATAGCTATTTTATTGATCAAATATGGTAAATGTCGAGTTGTATAAAGAGTTTATCATCAACAAACAAATGTGTACTTGTAATCATTTTAACTATTTCATTATGAAAAATATGATAAATGTAAAATTATATAATATATAAAAATGTCATGTAATATCCCAAATTTCTACCTAACACTTATGGGCATAAGCCCCATTGATTATGATGTTACTTTGATGTTTTATTTTGATATATTGGGTCTACGACCCCACTGCATATGAAAATGATGCTTTGTTTGATATATTGGGCATAATCGAGTTACATACATTTTATGTATGATTTTATGGGTTGGGCATGGACCCTGAAGCACATGATTGATGAGATGTTTTCAGTTGAGCGAGGAGATCTAGAGCACATGAGTTTTTAAAATGCTTGTGTTGAGCAAGAAGCTATGGATCACATGAGTTTTTATCTTGTGTTGAGTAAGAATCTCTGGAGCACATGAGTGTTTATGTTGTGTTGAGAGAAGATCTGAAACACATGAGATATGAAAACCTTTGTGTTGAGTAGGAATCTCTGAAGCACATGAAAAGATAAATTAGAAGTGTTGGGCATAAGCCCTGGAGCCTTCCAAGTTGATGTTGAGTATAAGCTCTGGAACATTGGATCCTTGGCCATTGTATCCCTAGGTGTATCCTGCAAATACATCCTAGCATTAGTGTTGAGCAAGGAGCTCTTGAATTGCACTAAGTTTGTAACTCCTTGTTTTTAGCGTTGAGTATGGGCTCTCGATAAGTGCTAGGTGTTACTGAAAATAATTAATTATGTCGAGTGAAAATGACTCGAGCAAAATATTGATCTCATCTAACTTATTTATAAGTGATTAAATGAATTCTTGAATTTATGTACCTCATCAAGTACTAAAGAACTATCATGTTATACGAGGGAAACCAGCATGCAAATATGTTTAGAGTTGCCTAGGTTAGTAGACATGACCACCTACCTGACGACCTTAATGAAGAAAGTGTCATAAGTTTAGGGATCATGTTATATGATACCTAAAGACAAATGTTAAAAAATAATATATATATATATTATACATGGTATGTATAGGAGTAAACATAGTAATAATATTAAAATTATAAGAAAGAAAGAAAGGCTCCATTTCTTATTATTATTACTTAAAGATAATTAAATAGTATAATACCTACAAAACTCCAAATATGAACTAGCTACAAGTTTCGAATTTAAATATTAAAAGTGCCTAAATTAAATAAACGGGTTAAATCAAGAAATCAAATGATTCTTGATTTAATTGCCCTTTTAACAGAAAAGTCTGCCTCTAAAGACCCAAGCCAAAGAGAGGCTTGGGGATCTCTTCCACCTTTTTGGTGAATCATTATTTCTGCCTGTTTATTCTCGAGAGAGTTCTTGGAGAACATTTTCCTAAGAGGAAAAAAGAGACTTGATTCACACTTGATATCCCAGTTAGGGAAGCCTAACCTTAGGAGCTCTAAGCTACTTGCATGTTGGAACCCGCTCGGGGGGATCCAGACTAAAACCAAGAACAGTTTTGGGTCATGGTTGGGTGGAACGTGGTAGTTCCCAAGTGATTCAGTTATCTATACAGAGGTCATATATGCCCGTTAATTTGTTAATGCTGGTTAATTGACTGTGCATGTTTTTAGCCATTGGAATAGCTTCACCTTGCAGGTATGAGGTTCTTGATTTTTTTGTTCCATTATCTAGTATAATTCTTGTTAGATTATTTACGTTTTTATGCTATAATTCTAACCCTATGTATGGAATTGTATCATGTTATAATAGTTAAGGGTTTATGTTATATTTCTAACTGTATGTTTGCAATTATTTCCTATTAAAATATTTAAGGGTTTACATTTTATTTATAACCCTATGTATGTCCAGAATGTTTAAGAGTTTATGTTTTTAATTCTAAACACTGTGTCTGAAAATTATTCATGTCTAAGAATTATTTAGGGCTTATTTTCTTCCAAACTAGATTCTGGATTTTATTTCATATCTTAAACTTTGTTTTCCTAAACACCTAGAAATTACTCTAAACAGAGACTATATGTATATTTACCTATGAATTCTACTGGCAGATTTCATATTGCCAGTAGCACTATATTTAGGAGAAAAAAGTCTAATTAAGTATAAGCTATAAACATAACATAATTATCAAACACATTAAATTAAAGAATAGTAAGTCTTAACCTAAGAAACACATCATTTCGAATATTTAAGTATAGATATAATTAAAATCAAACAATAAATTAAACCAAATCTACAACTGAGATATCGAGATCATCTAATGGTTTGAAGTTGTAAAATAATCAACATAAATCCATCTCCTCTATAATAAACCAAACCATATAATTAACATACAAACTACGTCTACGAAAATCGTATTCCATAAAGAAAATTCCAACATTTTAAATCAAACATAATGCTATGCATAAAACGCTTTTAAAACATGGCATAAATACACAGAGGTCACAGGATTGATTCCTGTAGGAAAGAATGCCCAAACAAACCCATACAGTAATAATCATTTACAACCATATCGACCCAGGATCAATTCCTATTGAGTCCATTTTGTTTTACAAGTCATTCTATCAAATCCTGTAGGATTCATTACTATTCTACTGAATATTGTAGCATTATAACTATCAAAACAGACCACGTTATTTTAAATATAGAGGCTGTAAAATAATTTCACATAATCTCTACACAGAGGTCAAAAGCCGAAATAAATTACATGATGTAACTTCTTCATGGACTTTGGCCCTTTACATAAACAAAGCATTTAAACATTATCACAACCACTACAACCCTATCAATGCTATGTGAATAGAAACGACACCCATTGAAGGTTTACATCCACAATCATGACCTTATACATAGAGTGTTTATAAACACGACTTAAACCAGAAAACATTAAGTCATTTTCCACTACATAGTCACAGCTCTATTGGCGGGAACACCATTGCCATCTACAAGAAGGATCCAAGGCCAAACAAACACCATTAACGAACCCATAAAAGAACTTAAACAAGAATTGTGAATCACATAGAGTTTTCCATAGAATAAGAATCATACCCACGATTCGAACAGTATGAAAATGTTGTATATAAGTAACCAAACAAGCATACATAGAGTAATAATGTTATATGTATTCCCTTCATAAAACAAAATAAGAATTTACATAGTCTTAAAACCCCGGCCTTGCACCACTGCAAGCAATGGTGTTGTCGTCGTATCGATTATAAACACATTTACAATCTGCAGATCCTAGGACTGTTCACCAAGGAATCAATACTGCGCCAAGCATCAATAAAAAAAACCCATAATATATTAAAGTATCGGCCTGAAGGAACTAAAACCCAACAAGAAAACCCCCAAGTCTTAACGCATCTCTGATGCTATACAAATAGAGTTACACACTGCCCCTTTCTTCTTCAAAGCTATTAAAACTAGACAAGCATTCAACCCACGACGAGTCTGTAACTTTTTCACAACAAACCATGCGAGAGAAGGAACACGTTAAGGACTTGTTACAGTAGGGCTTAGGACCTAGGACCCATGATTCTTCTAACCCTGCAACCCCTGACACAAGATCAAGCCACGATAAGGAGTACGATTTGAACACCAAACTGAACAAACAAAACAACGTTGTTAAACCAGAGTGGGATACGTACCTTCCAACATGACCAACCTTCAAATCTTCACACCACATATAGCATAGAGGCAGATCTCATGCAACTATGCTGCAAATAACCCAAACCAATGAAAGAGCCCAAGCCCTAAGCTTGAGGCCCGTGCTTTCCAAAGTGAATTTATGTCGCCACCCTAGCCTACATTAAATAATTTGAAACCCATATTGTATAGTTCATGCCACCCTTTAAACCATGTTCAAACAATGTGTAATACATAATCTCCATAGGTGTATCGAATACATAGGGTTTAAGACATAGTCCATTGCATATGAAATATTCCATGGAGGACTACGGATAAAGGTTTTAATTTATACACCAATACTTTATCAAAACTTGAACCGAGTTACAAAGTGTTAATACCATATAAAATGCGTGCCATGTAAATGATGAGTGCATAAGTAATCAAATCACTGTCTTAGAGTCCGTAAAAATAATAATAGTAACCTGTGCAACATAGGCTAGTAAAACATCCATCCTGGCATAGATATCATCTAACAACCATCATAGTGGTCACTAGGATAGAACTGTAAATCTATCATCATCCAAGCCGAGTGCCAATGACGAAGCGGGAAGGATGCCTTGTTCAGCTTTTATAAGAAAATTCCATCGTCAAGTACACCTGCACACGACAAGGAAAGAAATTCATTAGTTCATAAGAACTAAGTAAGACCTGTGATGACAAGTAGAAAATAGTTACCTCCAGATGTTTACAAGGGAAACATGTCTTGCCAATCCACCCCTTTTTCCAATAACATGTTAAGTCAGAATTGTTTATCCAACATAAATCAAATTTTATAACCACTGAGAAGTAATTGGAACAACTAACATACATAAAAATGCGTAACCATAAATGAAGATAGTAAGCAACATCACGAAAACATGAGTATTACATTAATAACCATATTAGGAAATATGAAATTAGGACGTAAGAACAACTTACGACAATACAACACAGTAAACGAAGGACGACAAATTCTGCAAAAGTATAAATTATGTCCACGTCAAGGTGTAAATGCCTAGCCTAGTAAAAAAAAATTATTTTCGAATGTTGGGGACATTACAAGTGGTATCAGAGCCCATTTTCAACACTAAGAGACCGAATGGGCATACCAAACATTCGTTGCAAGGAAAATAAATGATGTTTTTCAATTTTGTTAACTAACAGAATTTTTTCCTGTTATTAAAATTTTTGCAATTACATGACTTTAAAAGGAACAGCGCAAATCATGAACACTAAAGAAGATAACAGTCAGCAAGGGAATTTGAATACGAAATTTCAACTCAAAATGGGCCTTTTAACAGTTATTCAAATTCCATGTCATCATGTGTTAGCCAATGAAAGTGATTTAAATTTAAAATACCGTATAGGTCTTAAAAAAAAATTTAATATAAATTTAGGGATAGGTATCATAAAAAAAATACTTTTTTTGTTTGTATTTTCGACATATCTCCCTAGGTTTTTCCTCAAATTTTGGTTGGGAGAGCTCCCTCGATGCGAAATTAAATTCTGCATCCAACGAGTACCCACTCGGCATACTTTTGACGGCCCCCTCTACCCAAAAAACAAGGAATACCTAAAAAAATGAGATGATCGAAATAAATTCTGCATCCAACCAGTACCCACTCGTCATACTTTTGACGGACCTCGCTTCCCCAAAAAAAAGAAATACCTAAAAAAAAGTGATGATGATGTCATCATCATGTTTTTTTAGGTATTTCTTATTTTTGGGGTACAGGGTCTATCAAAAGTATGGCGACGGAGTACTCGTTGGATGCAAAATTTAATTTCGCATCCAACGAGCTCTCCTGATCAGAATTTGAGTAAAATCACAAGGAGATATGTCGAAAACACAAACAATCAAAGTAGTTTTTTTTTTCTTCCTCCAAAATTAACTAATATTATTTTATTATTTTTCTTAGAAGGCCCATTTTGATTTTAACTTTCTTCTAATGCCTACCGAAAAGAAGAACTTGTGGTGGAATTGAATTCTGATATAATGAAATCCATACAAATTCTCCAAGCAAACTTGCAGAGTTTCAGAGATGATAATCTGAATGAAAGAGAGGAACAACAAGCAATCAATGAAGCATTGCTGCGAAACATGATGGGAGGAAGCCCGTAGGGAAAACCCACACATTCCACAAACATGTTTAAGAAATAATTTTATCATAAATGGGCCAGAAACCCAAGAGAAGAAGTAAAAGAAGAGCATACCCCTGAACCTCCAGAAGGAGATTATCATAGTCTTTCTAGTGATGATTCTCTTTCCCCATGCAGAAAGAAACTAAGAAATGATGATAATCTTCAGGGAGAGTTACGAAAAATAAAAGGCCCAACCTATGAAGGAGAGATGAATACGGGGGAAAAAGATAAATATTGGTTGTTGGGTATGAGAAAATATTTTCGAGTTCATACTACTCTAGAGATATGAAAGCTCATCTAGCCATCTATAACTTAAATGGAAATGCAACTAGATGGTGGAGAGACTTGAAGAAAACCAAGAAATACGAGCTAAGAGAAATACGGTGGAGTAAGTTTCGCAAGATTTTTCAAGAGAAATACATGTCCGAGAGGTTCTTTGACAAAAAAGTGAAAGAGTTTCATGAGTTGTATATGGGATCCATGACTATGGATGATTTTATTAACATATTTTTGGATCTGTTGCATTATGTACCCTACATCAAGGACGAGAAAGTAAAAATACAACAATTTTTAGGATGTATTCCTCTGAACTTTTGGGAGAAGAATCAATTTGACATGCCTAAAAAATTTGAAACACCTTACATAAAGATAGGCTTTGCTATGAGCATGGACAACTGAGGAAAGAGAAATTTAACAGAAGTAGAGATAGGTCTAGGACCTTCTCAGATAACTGAAATGTTAGGATATTTAGACACTTAGGAGTTAGTTAAGATCAACTTATGTAATATATCCGTTAGGTAAAAGTGTGTTTCTTTAGTATGCATTAGTATGCATTTGTAAATATTCTAATCCGACGGTCACGATATGTTCTAGACATAGAGTGATCTGACGGTTCAACTTCTCTTAGATCATAACTGACATTGATCCATGGCTTACCACCCGATTGGTCTATAATATCTATTTAAAGAGCATAGAGGGTCCTTGGCTAGTTGATTGATTATGAGAAGCTCATGTAACTTTCTTTCTTTTGCATAATAAATTGCTCCAAGTAGCTATTTGGATGGGGTCATGGACTATTTCCCTCTCGAGGGTTTTAACCATGTGACAAACATCGGTGTGTTGATCTATGATCTATTTGTGTGAAGCGATATCTGAAGGTGTTCGGTCTTTTGGGAGTACCCTGTGTACCCGAACATGGTATCAGAGCTTTTATGAAGAGCCGCTTTCGGTTTTGATCAAGATTTGGAATCGATGTTGCTGAAATTTTGAAAGAGTTTCTGGTTCTAGATTTTCTATGCATTTGTGGCCTATGGGAGATGTTCCATTACGTCCGGAGCACCATTTCCATTGGGAAATAGTTTTCATTTAACCGAAAACTATTTTCATTTGCTCCAGAAACACCCATTTCGGCAAATCTGAAGGTATAATGTTACAGTGATGGATTTGTTTTTTTTGAATCTCTCATATTTTATCAGTTTATTATTAGATATTTTATGTTTTATTCTCAGACTGTTGTTTTCTCTGACTGTGTATGCTCTTTGCCGTGCACCTTGCGTGATCGCAGCGAATCAGAAACAGTAAGGGGAAGTTTTTTTTTCTTGTCTTCTCGGCTATGTATTCTCTTTGCCATGCACCTTGTGCGATGACAGCAATTTAGAAACAACGAGAAAACTTGAAAAGTAGACTTTCCGGGTAAGCTAACCAAGATCTAACCCCATTATGTGGTAAAAAAAAATTTGTTTTTGTTTTTCATTTTTTTTTTGTGATTTGCAGGAAAAGAAAGCAAGCACGGAAAATGAGAGAGAAGAGTTAAAAAAAAAAAACCCTTCCTCTTTCCATACTTTTACGTACCTTTTAAACTTAGCTCACTTGGTCCAAAGTTGCTTTACACCTTGATAAGTCTTGAGTTCAAGTCTTATCAAGCTACTCTTTAGTGCATGCAATTTCTATTTTCAAGTTACTTTATTGTAAAAATGTATCTCACATAAATAAAATAAAATAAAAGTGAGTCACTTAAGTCTTTTAATTTATTGCCGCACTATTTAAAAGTCACATTATTGTAAAAGTGAACATCACTTATTCTACAAAAGTGATTCACTTCAAAGCAACTTTATTGTAAAAGTGATTGTCAAATGTTGATTTTGGGAAGAGGGGGCTTCTTTTCTTTCATTGGTCAAGTTAATATCTGCCACATCACTATTGGGGATATCTTCAACATTTTCCTTGATCAAGCATAAATTCATCATCCAGAATCCGTTTTAAGTGCCGTTTTTTTAAACCGCATATTTTTTTTATCTCTTTGCATCCAAATAGTTAAATTATGTTCTTTCAGCAATTATTTTACAATATGGCCGCCCCTTGTGATATTATACTTACAAGTTCTAACTATTTTTCATGGAAATATTGTATGGAAGATGTTCTATGAAGTAAGGGACTTTTCAGGATAACCTCAGGGAAAGAAATAGAATCCACTGATGATGATAAGAAAATTAAATGGGAAAATAGATGTGATGAATCTTGTGGATTGATTGGGATGGAAATCTCTATTGAATTGCGATTCCACATATCTGACATTGATGAACCTGATAAAGCTTGGGAAAAGTTTGAATCTGTGTTTGGTAAACACAATGAAATTCAGGGTCATCAACTCGAGAATGAGTTGATTCCCTTGAATCCAAATGATTTTTCATGCATTCAAAACTATTTATCTAAGTATAAAACTCTTAGACTCTTATGTGCAGAATGCTTCTGGTTACTATTATACTGCATCTTCTTATTCTACTTCAATTGAATGGCCCATTGACTCTAGAGCATCTTATCATATGGATAAGGATAAAGCCATGTTTTCTACTATGCTTGAATGTAACACCAAACAAATATTTGTTGGTGATGATAGATCTCTAAGTGTTGTAGGATTTGTAATAGTTCCAGTAGAAAATGGTAATTTCAGTGATGTACTATGTGTTCCAAAAATTTCCTGCAATTTGTTATCAGTCTATTAAATTACTCATTCAGGTGAAGGTAAAACTGTGACATTTACACCTCACCAAGTTGTAATCAAGGATTTTAAAAATCCTCAAAATATCCTTGCTACTGGAACTGTTGATGATATTACCAGGTTGTACAAATTTAACAAATTTGGGTTATCACCTTTTCCTTCAGTTTTTGTTGCTCATACTGATAACTTGAGCAAAATTTGGCATGAGAAATTTGGTCACTTAAATTATCGCTCATTGCAACAACTATGTAAAGACAATATGGTGACTGGTCTTCCGCTGGTATCTTGTAAGGATGGTGTTTGTTCCAGTTGTGCACTTGAAAAACATCATCGGGACAGTTTTGACAAACGTGCCTCTTGGCACGCCTTGGTTCCCTTGGAGCTTGTGCATAGTGACTTGTGTGGCCCTCTTCCATCTGCTTCCTTTCCTGGTTTCAAATATTTCTTAACTTTCATTGATGACTACTCCAAATGCACTCAGGTTTACTTCCTAAAACTTAAGAGCGAATTATTTAACATGTTCTTAGCCTATAAGGCTCTTGTTGAAAAACAATCTGGTCATCAAATTATTAAGTTAAGATCTGACAATGGAGGAGAATATGTTAACAACAAGTTCACTACTTTTTGCACTGAACAAGGAATCCAACAACAACACACTGTTCCATATACACCACAACAAAATGGTGTAGCTGAATGGAAGAACCACACTTTAAAAGAAATGGCTAATTGTATGATCCAATCTAAGGGACTAAGTCTTCAATACTGGGCTGAGGCCATAAATTGTGCAAATTACATAGTTAATCACACACCCACTAAAGTTTTACAGGGTATAACACTGGAAGAAGCATGGAGTAAAATTAAACCATATGTAAGTCACTTTCGTGTGTTTGGTTGTGAAGCATGGGCTCACATTCTGGATGAAAAATGGAAAGCATTGCAGCCTAAAAGTGAAAAGTGCATATTTGTTGGATATTCTGAAGATGTAAAAGGTTATAGAATTCTTCATCCTCATTCTCATGATATAATAATTAGAAGAGATGTTAAATTTGATGAAAATCTCTTGGCCTGCGAGCCTAACTTGGCGAGTGTGCCATCTTTGGCTTGCGAGCCTGATTCAACGATTGTGCCTTCTTCTTCTTCTTTTTCTTCTTCTTCTAGCTTCCTTGATAGGTTTCCAACTCTAGTTTCTGATGATGAATGTGAGGATGAAAATACACCTCTGCCTGCTCATGTTCCTCCAATTGCACCAGCACCAATACTTCCTCGATGGTTCCGTTCAACATGTGAAGCAGCTGGTGATCTTGCCGGTGATCCTAGAGATCAACGTCAAACACGTTCTCTGTTTTAGCGAGCCTCTTCTCTTCTGGCTCAAGTTTTCGAGAATCATGATCCAGAAACTTTTGCAAAAGCTTCAGGAAATCCAGATTGGGATGCAGTTATGGATGAAGAATATCGTTCCTTAATGGCAAACGATACTTGGGATCTTGTTCCTCTTCCAAAAGGAAGAAAACTTATTAGATATAAATGGGTCTATAGAACTAAGTATGCATTAGATGGAAGTGTTGAAAGACTTAAGGAAAATTTAGTTTCCAAAGGTTTTTCCCAAGTTGAAGGGATTGACTACAATGAAACCTTTGCCCCTGTAGCAAAAATGAACTCCATCTGCCTTGTTCTTTCCCTTGCGGCCTTACATAACTGGGAATTCCATCATATGGATGTCAATTCTACCTACTTACATGGTGATTTACATGAGGAAATTTACATGGAACAACCTCCTGGATATGTTCAGAATAACTCTAGCCTTGTTTGTCTCCTTAATAAATCCTTATATGGCCTTAAGCAAGCTCCTAGAGCTTGGTATGCCAAAATGGATAGCTTTCTCCTTGACACTAGTTTTTCTAGATGCCATTCTGACCCTAATGTCTATACCAAGAAAGTAGAAAACCATCTCATCATACTTTTTCTTATCCTTACTGGTAGTGACCCTAACCTTATAACCCATGTGAAAACTAGTCTTAAGCAAAATTTTGAAATGTCAGACTTAGGACATTTGCATTATTTTCTTGGTCTCCAAGTTTTGCAAACCAAAGAAGGAGTATTTCTTTCCCAGTCTAAATATGCTTGTGACTTTCTTTGTCGCTTCCACATGGAAGATTGTAAACCATCCCCTTCTCCCTTCCAGTTTGGAGTCAAACTTTTTGCCACTTGTACTTCCCCTGAAGTAGATGCCACCTTGTATCGTTAGCTTGTTGGTAGTCTTTTATACTTGACTCATTCCCATCCTGACCTTTCCTTTTCCGTTGGTCATGTTTCCCGTTATATGCAAACTCCTCATGAAGTCATTGGAAAGTATAAAAAAGAATACTATGATATATTCGAGGTACAATTCAGTTTGGGATTCATTACAGTACATGGGGGAAACCTTTGTTGGTTGGTTTCACTGATTCAGATTGGGCCGACGATCCTGATGATCGAAAGTCTACTGTAGGTTATGTTTTCAATTTGGTATTTGGACCTGTCACTTGGGCTTGTAAGAAACAAAAATCTCTTACTCTTTCTTCAGCAGAAGCATAATACCGAGCCGCAGTTAATGCCAGTCAGGAAGCTTTATGGCTTCGACAGATCCTTTCCAAGTTTGGATTCAAGGAGCAACAGCCTACTCCACTTTGGTGCAACAATCAAAGTGCCATGAAACTCGCCAAAGATCCAGTTCTACATCAACGCAGCAAACACATTGAGCTACACATGCACTTCATCAAAGATCTTGTTCATGATCATGTTATTGAAGTGCTCTATTTCCCTACAGATGATCAAGTTGCAGACATCTTCACCAAGTCTCTTACAGAAGCAAAGTTTTCTAAACTTCGGTCTATGTTAGGCATTCATGAATGTGTCCTTAAGGGGGCATAGGCTCTAATGCCTCCTTCCTTCTCCTAATAGTGTCACTTTTGTAAAGCCTTCAATCCTATCCCAAGTTGCTCTTAAGGGGGGATGTTAGGATATTCAGACACTTAGGAGTTATTTAAGATCAACTTGTGTAATATATCCGTTAGGTAAAAGTGTGTTTCTTTAGTATGCGTTTGTAAATATTCTAATCCGACGGTCATGATATGTTCTAGACATAGAGTGATCCGACGGTTCAACTTTTCTTGGATCATACCTACCATTGATCCATGGCTTAAAACCCGATTGGTCTATGATCTCTATTTAAAGAGCATAGAGGCTCCTTGGCTAGTTGATCGATTATGAGAAGCTCATGTAAATTTCTTTCTTTTGCATAGTAAATTTCTCCAAGTAGCTATTTGGCTAGGGCCGTGGACTGTTTCCCTCTCAAGGGTTTTAACCACATGAAAAACACCGGTGTGTTGATCTGTGATTTGTTTGTGTGAAGCGGTATCTGAAGGTGTTCGGTATTTTGGGAGTACCCTGTGTACCCAAACAAGAAACTAGGATTTAACCCATCACCATACAGAAAACAAAACAATAGTTTTCTATCCAACAAGAACTTCAACAAATCAGGTACAAAGCCATATGTACCAGCTCCAAATGCTAACAAGCGAGTAGCAAATGGGGGAGCGAATGTTTCCCTGCTGTAAATTAAATGCTGGAAATTGCAAGGGTCTCATTATGCCCGAGACTGTAAGAATAATACCAATGGGGTCTTGCACAAATTACAGGAATAATCAACGATAGAGGACATAGTTGGAGCACTGCAAATTTATGCAGCCTTGGATGGCCGACAAGAAGACCATTAAGCTACCATGATTGAGATAGAAGGTAATATTTTAAACACTTCTATTTCAATACTAATTGACCCCGGTGCTTGTCAGAGCTATGTATCACCTAAAATTGTTGATGTATGTAAACTAGGAAAAGTTAAACATGATAAACCTTGGTTGGTGCAATTAGCCATAGGTACGAAACACAAAGTTTTGGAAGTAGTAAAATATTGTGAGGTAAACCTGAATGGTTTTCCTACTAGAGTAAACCTGAACATCCTACCCTTAGGATAATATGATATACTTATCAGCATGGACTGGTTGAAACAACACCATGTCATGCTCGATTTCTTACACAAGTCAATCTTGTGTACAGATAGATAAGGGAATCAAGTAAATATTCAAGGAATACCGAAGAAAGTTTGTGTAAAGAAGATATCTGCTTTACAAGAAAAGAAGTGCACTAGGAAAGGATGAAATATGTTTGTAGTAATTATCCAAGACATATAATATGAAAGAGAACAAGACCTAGAGGACTTTCCATTTCTTGTATATTTCAAGGACATATTTCCTAAGGAAGTCCTGGGATTACCACTGAAACAAGACCTAGACTTTTCCATAGAACTGACTCCAGGATCAGTTTAGGCTTCAAAATACACTTACTGCATGAGTGCAGTAGAGTTGTTGGAACTAAAAATGCAGTTGCAGTAATTGATAGAGAAAGGATATATCCGACCAAGTGTGTCCCCTTGGTGAGCACTGATATTTTTCGTAAAGAAGAAGGATGGTATGATGAGGATGTGAGTCGATTACCGTTAGCTTAGCAAAATGAATATCAAGAACCGATACCCACTTCCTAGGATCGATGACTTATTCGATCAAGTAGGAGGAGCCAAGATATTTTCAAAGATCGACCTACGATTCGGGTACCATCAGGTATGGATTCATGATGAGGATATTCACAAAACATCCTTTCGTATAAGGTACGGTCACTAGGAGTTTGTAGTAATGTCATTCGGGTTGACCAATGCACCCACGAACTTTATGTGTATGATGTACTGTTTTTTTCAGTAAATATCTAGATAAATTTGTGTTGGCCTTTATAGATGACATCCTAGTTTACTCTAACAGTAAAGAGGAGCACGAGGAACACCTCCACACAGTGCTATAGGTGTTACAGGAACACCATATTTATGCCAAGTTTAGTAAATGTCATGTTTACAAACCATAGATACAATAATTGTTTCACATCATCTTCGAGACGGGGATAGCTGTGGACTTGGAAAATATTAAAGCCATAGAAGATTGGCCTACCCCTACTAGTGTCACTAAAATTAGATCCATTTTGGGACTAGCTGGATATTATCAAAATTTCATTAAGAACTTCTTGATAATAGCTTGTCCCATGACCTCTTTGCAAAATAAGGCAAATAAGTTCTTATGGACAACCAAGTGCAAGAAACATTTTCAAAATCTTAAGTAGCTTTTGACGACCGAACCGATACTATGAATTCCATATTCCGGTGGGGATTTTGTTGTTTGCATGGATGCAAGCAAGGAAGGGCTCGGAGGAGAATCGTGAAAGTTAAAAGAACATGAGCAGAACTATCCCACACATGATCTTGAGTTAGCAGCCATCATCCACGCTTTGAAGATGTGGAGGAACTATCTCATGGGAAGGAAATTTCTTCTAAAGACAGAGAATATGAGACTGAAATATTTATTTGAGCAACCAGATTTGAATGCTAGGAAAGCCATATGGCTGGATTTCCTTAGCGAGCACCATTTTGAACTAAAGCACATAAAGTGAAAAGAGAACAAGATTGTTAATGCTTTGAGCCAACAAAATCATATGATATATTAGGTGACTATAAGTCAAACTGATTTAGATTTACACTAGAGGATTAGAAAAACTAGCAAAGTTGACCCTTTCCATGTAGAAATCGTCAAGAAGGTCCAGGATGACAGGTTTTTCCAACAATATAAAAAGTACAAGGTAGACTAAATGGGACTTCTATTTTCCAATGAGAGATTGTACGTTCCAGAAGGAGGGGACATTCGGTCCATCATCCTCATGGAATTTCATCGGACACCCTACTCGGGGCATCCAGGATATTAAAAGATGATATCCACTATTAAGAGACACTTTTTCTAGCCTAAGTTAAAGGCCAACATAACGTTGTTTATCACAAAATTTCAGGAATGTTAGCTCGTCAAAGCTGAGCCAGCTAGCATCCTTCAAGGTTTTTGTAGCCATTACCCATTCCAGAATGGAAATGGGAGGTCATTAGTATGGATTTTTATCATGGGTATACCTACGAGTAAGAAACAAAATGATTCTATTTTTGTATTAGTTGAAAAATTGTCAAAAGCAGCACACTTCATTCCAGTGAAGTCGACCTACAAGGTAGTATACATTGTCTATATATTCTTGAAGGAGATATTTAGATTGCATGGGATACCTAAGGAAATCATCTTGGATCAAGATACTAATTTTACCGAAAACTTTTGGAGATCCTTATTTTCCATATTATAGACGCAGTTGAACTTCGGTACTGCTTATCACCCGTAGAAAGAAAGGCAGACAAAAAGGGTAAACTCGATTTTCGAGGACATGGTTAGGATGTATGTCATGAACAACCCCACCAAGTAGGAAGATTACCTGCATCTTGCATAGTTTGCGTATAACAACGAATACCAGACTTCCTCCAAGATGAGTCCTTTTGAGGTACTCTATGGACAGAAGCGTAGAACATCGGTTACTTGGGATATCCCAGTGGATCGGTTCATGTTAGGTATTGAATTGTTAAAAGACTTGTAACAATTAGTTACCAAGGTCCAAGTGAACCTTAAAGAAGAAAAAGAATGCCAGAAAAGCTACACAAATAAGAAAATAAAAGATAAATATTATCAAATAGGCGACCATGTCTAGTTGAAAGTAAAAGAAAAATGAAGCTCGTTGAGCTTGGAAAGGTGTGGTAAGTTAGCACCTAGATTTTATGGACCCTTTGAAATACTAGCCAAGAGAGGACTAGTGGCATATGGACTAGCATCACCTTCTCACATAAGATTCCATAATGTGTTCCATGCATCATTATTAAAGAAATATGTTTAAGATACTAAACATGTGATTGATTGTTCCTTATTATAGGTGGAGCTTGAAGAGGAGTTTTCCCGTGAACCTATCCATATATTGGACAAGAGAGAGGTGCAACTCAAGAAGCGCACCATATTCCAATTGAAAGTGCAATTGAAGCACTTCAAAGTCGGCTATGCTACTTGGGAGAATGAAGCCACCATGAGAAAGGATTACCCCGCCTTGTTTCATGATTTCATTATGAGTCCCTAGAACACTAGGGACGGTGTTGTTCTAAGTGGGGAGGGATGCAATATCCCGAATTTCGAGCTAAAACTTAAGGGCATAAGCCCCATTGATTATGATGTTACTTTGATGTTTTATTTTGATATATTGGGTATAGGACCCCACTGCATATGAACATGATGATTTGTTTGATATATTGGGGGTAATCCAGTTACATATGTTTTAGGTATGATTTTATATGTTGGGCATGAGCCCTGAAGCACATGATTGATGAGATGTTTTGTGTTGAGTGAGGAGCTTTGGAGCACATGATTATTTAAAATGTTTGTGTTGAGCGAGAAGCTCTGAAACACATGAGATATGAAAGCTTTTGTGTTGAGCAGGAAGCTCTGAGGCACATGAAAGGATAAATTGGAAGTGTTGAGAATAAGCCTTAGAGCCTTCCAATTTGATGTTGAGCATAAGCTCTAGAACATCAGATCCTTGGCCATTGTATCCCTAGGTGTATCCTACAAATACATTCTATCATTAGTGTTGAACGAGGAGCTCTGGAATTGCACTAAGTTTGTAAATCCCCATTTTTAGTTTTGAGTATGGGCTTTGGATAAGCGTTAGGATTTACTAAAAAGAATTAATTATGTTGAGTGAAAACGACTCGAGTAAAATATTGATCTCATTTGACTTATTTATAAGTGATTAAATGAAATCTCAGATTTTTGTATCTCATCATGTACTGAAGAACTACCATGTTATATGAGGGAATCAAACATGCAAGGATGTTTAGAGTTGCCTAGCTTAGTAGACCCAACCACCTATGTGACGGCCTTAATGAAGAAAGTGTCATAAGTTTATGGATCATGTTATATGATACATAAGACAAATGTTAACAAATAATATATATATAAGTATATATTTTATACATGGTATGTATAGGAGTAAACATAGTAATAATATTAAAAGTATAAGAAAGAAAGAAATGCTCCATTTATTATTATTACTACTTAAAGATAATTAAATAGTATAAAACCTACAAAATTCCAAATAGGAACTAGTTAAAATTAGATCACAAGTTAAATATTAAAAGTGCCTAAATTAAATAAAAGGGTTAAATCAATAAATCAAATAATTCTTGATTTAACTGCCCTTTTGGTTGAAATGTCTACCTATAAATACCCAATCAAAAGAGAGGCTTGGGGATCTCTTCCATATTTTTGGTGAATCATTATTTCTGCCTGTTTTTTCTCAAGAGAGCTCTTGGAGAAAATTTTCCTAAGAGGAAAAATGAGAACTAATTCAGACCTAATATCCGAGTTAGGGAATCCTTACCTCAGGAGCTCTAAGGTACTTGCATGTTGGAATCAGCTTGGGGGGATCCACACTAAAACCATGAACAGCTTCAGGTCATGGTTGGGTGGAGCGTGGTATTTCCCAAGTGATTCGGCTATCTATAGAAAGGTGATATCTTCTTGTGAATTTGTTAATGCTAGGTAATTGAGTGTAGAGGTTTTTACCCATTGGAATTATTAAACTTACACAGTGATCTAGGGACTAAACATAGTCTCATCAATATATTAATGACAATAATTCATGAAAATGGTGAAAAAGGGCTATAGAATGAGTAGCCGCACTATATATTCACACAAGAATGAGAAATTACAATACAATGATCATGCTGCAAGCATGAATGACAAAGCAATTCGAATCCTCAAGGAGGTCATTCGAATTGAATGAGTGATTCTAGCTTAACTGAATGTAAGCCACTGTCAACACTCAAGTTAACCACTAATCAAAACCCTAATTAACTCAATTGATCCCTAACTAAAGTCAGAGTGCAATAAAAGACTGAGTCTTAACTAAAAGAGATCAAACACGTGTCACAGCAAGCCAACCATCAAGTGGTAGCACTTTAATGACTTGAATGAATCCCGATGAGGTTAACTGAAGTGTAACTGAACATCAGAAGTGGTTGGAGGCATCCCTATTGACACCAGTTCATTAAATAATCAATCTAATGAAGGAAGGCACATTCACTACTCTGTTTAACTGATTGTAACCATCAGTTAGCAATATGGTGCATTAATGACACTCAGATCACCCCTGGAGTGCTCTAGTTAGCCTCCCCAAATGTAGGAGAAGGCTAAGTTAGCCTCCTTGACTGAAGTTAGGCATGGATGTGATCTAGCTAATGACATTTAATGCTCCACTAATGTTAATTAATCCAATAATATTAGGATAGTGGTTTAACTAGGCCAAATTGACCAAAATGAGTGTGTAAGGTGTAAATGTCTCCAACACCCCCCCTTGAGCTATACTCAAGAGGAGTTAGAAAACATAAATGCATAAAAATGCTAGGGCCCTAGAAACTAAGGCCATAGGTCACCCTGTACAATGCTGAAACTGAAACAATGCTAAAAAACAAACTAGGTGAGGAGAAGAGGGAACCCCCCCCCCCTTAAGCTGAACACTGAAAGTAGCCTGAATCACCTTGATGAAATCACCCCTAATAGTGAATGGAGGTAAGAGAACTTATTTTATGAAAATATCTTGGTGAATATCTCTGCAATCTGCTCATCAGTTAGGAAGTATTGCAAAATGATGGTCCTATCATGCACTAGCTCCCTAATATAGTGCATGTAGATCTCTACATGCTTGGTCCTCTTCTTGGTAACTGGATCTATGGATATCTTAATAGCAGTTTGATTGTCACAAAAGAGGACAATGGAAAAATTACTACCAAGATCAAACTTTGAAAGAATGCCTTGCAACCAAACTGCTTGGATGCAAGCATTCATTGCTCCTTGATACTCGGCCTCTGCTGAAGATAGTGCTATGGCAGCCTGCTTTTTGCTAGACCAACAAATGGGGCCACCACCAAAAATGAATACATATCTAGAAGTAGAATTTTGATCAATAGAATCACCCACCCAATCGAAATCTGTGTATCCAACTAGCTCTAGCTCGGAGTCTGCAACATAGTGAATGCCGTAGGTCATGGTTCCCTGAATATACTAGAGGATCCTCTTGGCTTCCTGTTGGAGACATTTACCTTCATAATCACTCCTTCGATCAAATTAGCCTAGTTAAAACACTATCCTAAGTTTAATTGACATCAGTGGAGCATTAATTACCATCATCCCAGTCACTCCCACGCCTACCTACAGTCAAGGAGGCTAACTGGAGCACTCCAGGGGTGATCTATGTGACATTCATGCACATAATTGCTAACTGGGGGTTACTTTCAGTTCAACCAATCAGTTACAGTCAGTTAAGGCGCCTCCATGCATTAAATATATTATTTAATGATTATTTAATATTATTTTAATGAACTGGAGTGAACAAGGCGCCTTCACCAACTTCTGATGGTTAGTTCAGCTTCAGTTAACCTCATCAGGGTTTATTGGAGTCATGCAGTACTAGCACTTGATGATTGGATTGCTATGACATGTGTTTGATCTCCTTCAGTTGAGATTCAGTCATTTATTGCACTCCAACTTCAGTTAGGGTTTGGTGAGTCAATTAGGGTTTTGGTCAAGTGGTTAACTGAGTGAGATTGCATGGCAAAGAGTCAGTTAAGCTAGACTCACTCATCGAATTCGAATTGTCCCTTAGGTATTCGAATTCTTCATTGAGTTAAGCCATTGCTTATGCATGGTATTGTAATCCTTTATTGTTTATATAATATAGAGAGAGGAAACCTATTTGGTATTCCAATTATTGCTAATTCATGTGTATTTGTCAATTATTCTTTGATGATTTTGATTCCTAGTTCCTATATCATGTGCAAGAATTAATATGGTATCAGAGCATGCGGTGGGACGAAGATCAATCTCTCAAGAACAAGCTTTTTGACAGATTTCTCCATGAAATTTGAGCAATAACTTAAGAATCCAGCACTGCACCAGAAGCCAAGGCTTACCGCTCAATATCCCAAGTAAAGAACTTGTTGATCAAGCTTGCTTGATTGATTGAATGTGCAGTCTATCCGACATTACGGTGCCCCTTTTTGTTTTTATTTTCAGGTCTTAACAGGTACAACTTCGAATGGACTCATCAATCCCTCTTCTCACCCCATTCACAAGCTATTCGGAATGGAAGTTGAAGATGATTGCATCTCTCAAGAGACGAGGTCTCTATGAGGTGTCTATTGAAATTGGAAGAGAGACTTATGAGAATGAGAATGACTGGATAAATGACATTGACAGAGCTTTTGGATCAATAGCTCTGGCCCTTGATGATAGCTTGTGCTACCTTATTTGTTCTGCTGAATACCCAAAGGAAGTCTGGACAATATTGGACAGAACCTTTGGCAAGCACAATGAGGGTCATAATAGTACTTTGGAGATTACAGCCAACACCACAAGAGTTCTTTACTCAAAATTATTTGCCTCTACTCTCTCTGATGAAGTTGTTCAAGATGAAGATGAAGCAGAATCTTCTACACATTCAATTCGAATTGAAGAAAGTCTCCATGAAGTGACTCCTTCTCCTGATGCTCCAGAAGTTCATTAGATCTCTAATATCTCATCTTCTCATATTGCTGAAACAGAATAAGACATTTGAATTTCTGATATTGAAGAAAAATGCTGCTACACTTCCATGCAAACATTCACCAGTGATTTTCCTTTGAATTATGTTATAAATTTACCAGTAATTGCTTCCGAAAGTGAAGAGAAATTTGATTTTTCTTCCTCTAATGTTGCTGCTGGTGTGCAAATATGTGATACCTTGGATATTTTGGAAGAAATATCAGATTACCAGAGTGACACATTCACTCCCCATGATCTATATCTTCCAGCAAATTCCTCCAGGATTGCATGCACCAAAATTCAAAATTTTGAAGAAGAAGAACACTGTGCATCCACCGTCTCGGTTGACCATAATTTTGGATCTGATATGAACCTTGTTGGATCTGATATGATCTTATTTGGATATGATCTGATATTGCTTGGTTCAAAATTTCAGGTTCATAAACCTTCAGTACTGCTTGTAGTTGTTCTCATCAATGGTGTGAAGAAACAAGTACCGCAAGTCTCCTTCGAAACTGCTGCTGGGGATTTGATTTCATTTCATAGTTTTGGATCTGTTGTGAACTTATTTAGATCTGATTTACATTTTGATCTGATATTATTTTGTTCATTTTTTAAAATCCAAAAGATTTCAGTCATGCTTGTAGCTGCTCTCACCAATTCCGGTGTGAAAAATCAAGTACCGCAATTCTTCTTCAAATTTGCTTATGGGGATTTGGTGTTAGTTTCCTCCTGTGAGGTTGCTGATATTTTATTTTGTGAATCATTAGATATTTTTGAATCTATATTAGATTATGGAGCTCAAGAATTCACTCTCCAGAGTCCCAGGGATTCTCTACCTTTGGTCACAAAATCATCTCCTCACAGAACTAGTAAAGAGGAAGACATTTTGCATCCGCATGGACACTTGCTCCTAATATTTGGGGCTTATTTTACCACTCATGGTTTTCTGTTCAAGGTTGCAACATATCAGTTTCTTGATTTTTCCACACATGGTTCAAATCCTCAAGAACCTTTTCTCTCTCTTCAGATGATTTCAGTTGCTCTACATGGGTCCAGTTTTCACCGTGCAGCTGTTTATGTTTCTGATTCAGTTGAGTGCATTGTTTTTATTCCAAAGTGGAAGATTCCTCCAGACACCTTCACAAAGAGCTTTTCAGAAAAGAAGTTCACTTACCTCCGTTCACTGTTGGGGGTGAGTTCATCAGGGTGATCCAGACTACTTTCAGTGTTCAGCTTGAGGGGGGGGTTTTCCCACTGGGTTTTCCCTCTTTTCCTCACTTAGTTTGTTTTGAGCATTGTTTTAGTTGCTTTATTGTATAGGGTGACCTATGGCCTTTGTTTCCAGGGCCCTATAATTTTATGCATCTATGTTTTCTAACTCTTCCTGAGTATAGCTTAAGGGGGGGTGTTGGAGACATTTACTTTCATACTCACTCCTTCGGTCAAATTGGCCTAGTTAAACCACTATACTAAGTTTAATTGACATCAGTGGAGCATTAATTACCATCATCCCAGTCACTCCCATGCCTACCTATAGTCAATGAGGCTAACTTAGCCTTTCCTACAGTTAAGGAGGCTAACTGGAGCACTCCAGGGGTGATCTATGTGACATTCATGCACCTAATTGCTAACTGGGGGTTACTTTCAGTTCAACCAATCAGTTACAGTCAATTAAGGAACCTCCATGCATTAAATATATTATTTAATGATTATTTAATATTATTTTAATGAACTGGAGTGAACAAGGCGCCTTCACCAACTTCTGATGGTCAGTTCAGCTTCAGTTAACATCATCAGGGTTTATTGGACTCATGCACTAGCACTTGATGATTGGATTGCTATGACATGTGTTTGATCTCCTTCAGTTGATATTCAGTCATTTATTGCACTCCAAACTTCAGTTAGGGTTTGGTGAGTCAATTAGGGTTTTGGTCAAGTGGTTAACTGAGTGAGATTGCATGGCAAAGAGTCAGTTAAGCTAGACTCACTCATCGAATTCGAATTGTCCCTTAGGTATTTGAATTCTTCATTGAGTTAAGCCATTTCTTATGCATGGTATTTTAATCCTTTATTGTTTATATAATATACAGAGAGGAAACCTATTTGGTATTCCAATTATTGCTAATTCATGTGTATTTGTCAATTATTCTTTGATGATTTTGATTCCTAGTTCCTAGATCATGTGCAAGAATTAATACTTCCTTCCAATGAATATCATGAGGCTGCTGCATATATATTGATACAACATTCATGGCATAACATATATCAAGCCTAGAATGTGTCAAGTACAACAAGCTACCAATCAACTGTCGATAGATAGTGCAGTCCATGGGAGGTGTGCTTTTTCCTTCTTCAAGGTTGATCCCTGAAAGGAAAGGGAATGGTGCAGGCCTACATTCAGCCATGTTAAACTTGAATAATAGGTCTGAAATGTATTTGCACTAATTTACCATTATCCCATCAGAATTTTTCTCAATTTCAAGCCCCAAAAATTGTTTTAGGAGCCCCAAATCACTCATTTCAAAGGCATTGTGGAGAGCAATTTTGATAGCTAAAATGGAGGAAGTTGTGCTACCTGTGATCAGTAATTCATCAACATATAAAAAAATAATAATTATATTACCATCATACTATTTTAAATACACATTTGGATCTTATCTACACCTTTGGAAGTTTTGCGAGAGAAGGAAGGCATCCATCTTGGAATACCACTCTCTTGGGGTCTGTTTTAACCCATATAGTGACTTCTTTAGCTTGTAAACCAAAGATGGATCAGTGATGTATCCCTCAGGATGCTTCATGTATATCTCCTCATGAATATCTCCATGCATAAAGGCTGACTTAACATCCATATGATGCACTTCCGAGTGCTTAGATGCTGAAATTGCCAAACCTAGGCAGATGAAGTCCATTTTTGCAACCGATGCAAAGGTCTCATGGTAGTCCACACCTTGGACCTGAGAGAAACATTTTTCTACCAGCCTTGCCTTAGATTTGCAAGTGCTTCTATCAACAGCAACCTTGGTCTGAAACACCCACTTGCATTGAACCAATTTCCTTCCCAGAGGAAGAGAAACTAGCTCGCAAGTAGTGTTTTTCTGAAGAGAATTCATCTCTTCATCCATGGAAACTTGCCATCTCAGATCCTTTTGAGCATGGTAGCAGGATTTTGGATCTGAAATAATCATCAAATAGAAAGTTTCTGATATCAAATTATCAAGACAAGAGAGCGCAATACCTGCTCTTTGGGAATCAGACCGAGTTCTCCTTGGATCATCCGGATTTCCAATGTTATCTCCTGCAGAGGAGAGTGTCTATCGGGCCCATGTGGGAAGATGATTTTGCACTTTAGGTTCTGATTCAACATCTGATGATTACTGCACAATGATATCAGAAATTGAAGAATCCAAATCAGGGTCATCACTTCCTGATTTGGATCATAGGAAGAAAATTTAGTAGAATAGGAAGGAAATTCAACAGTTTTCTCCTTCACTAGTTCCACCTCCTGAAGAGGCTCATCGAACTTGACACTTGTCTCGATGATGATTTGTTTTGTTTTGATATATAGAAGCTTGAAACCATTTGATTTATTAGGATACCTAATAAACATACATTCTATTCTTTGCGGTTGGAAAGCCCTTCTTTTATCAAGTGGAATCCGGGCCCATGCAGTGGACCCAAACACCCGTAGGTTCAACACATCCAACTTGTGTCCGAAGTATGCTTCGAAAGGGGTCTTCCATTTCATAGATGAGTGTGGCACCCTTTTATAAATGTATGCTGCAGCATGCATGGCTTCAGCCCAAAAATTTGCAGCCAACTTCTTTCATTCCAACATACAGGTGGCACCAAGAATCGGTCATCTCCTTGAGAGACCGATTCTTCCTTTCCGCTACTTCGTTCTACTGAGGAGTGTATGGATTTGAATGTTGGACCTGAATACCAATTTGGGAGCATATGTGCAGAAACTCATTACTGACATACTCCCCTCCATTATCAGATCTCAAGATCTTGATCTTAAGCCCAGAGGCATTCTTGATCAAGGCCTTCAATTCAATTTTTTTTTCACATACTTCAGACTTCTTTTTGAGAAAGAAGACCCATGTGTACCTTGAAAAATCATAATTAAAAGTGAAAATATACCTTGATCCATTCATGGATGTGATAGGTATCAGAATGCTGATATCAGAATGTATCAAACCCAATATGCATGTAGCTCGGTTTGTATTCCCCCGATCGAACTTGTACTCAGGGTGTTTTCCAATCACACAGCCCTTGCAAATTCCAATGGTTTCCTCGATGACCGTGAGGCATTCAACCATGGATTTTTTCTATAATTGCTACAAATATTTGAAATTTAGATGGCCAAACCTTTCATGCCACATCCTACTAACCTCATTTCCATGAGTTAGCAGAGCGGTGGGCTTTGCATCCGGCACAAAGTGGGAGAACTCATAGGAATTTGCATGATGGTTTACAAGGCCTTTAGCAATGAGATTATTAGATTCAAGTTCCATTATCTCAACATCGTTTGGGCTGAAAGAAACTCTCTTAGTCACTCCTGTATGTGTCATCTAATAGACACTAAGGAGATTTGATGCCAGAGACGGTACATATAAAACATTTGAAAAATATCCATTCTCAAGATCAACCGTACCTTGTCCTTTTGAAATGATGGTGGAGTCATCTCCCATGTGGATGGGGATGGATTTTCCGGTCTCCAAGGATGAAAAGGAGTATCTTTCAGCCATCATGTGGTTCAAAGCTCTAGAATCAATCAAGATTTCTTTGGACTTCGAAGTGCTTTCCATGAGGGCATGATCCTTTTCATGCTGTGGTTCCCGATCTTGTTGATCTCTCCTCTGAAATATTTCCAGAATATTGATGTGATTTCTCTTAAGGAGAGAGGTTGCTACATTAAGATTCTTCTTCATGTAGGCATGTTCAGGGTGGAATCCCTTACCACAGTATGAACACTTGACTTTTTCCTTTCCATGGTGCCCTTTTCCTTTGTTCTTCCTTGAGCTGGAAGATTCATCATGCTGCTGGTTTTCAACTCTAGGATTAGGAGCTTCGAATTTAGTTTTTGTGTTCTTCTGCTGCTTTCCTTTACCCTTTAGATATTTGGCCCCTGAGGCATGGAGGGCTTGATCATGGGAGGATCTTATGATCCCCATTTGGACAAGCTTATCATGTTCACTTGTTAGGGACTCAATGAAGGCATTGAGTGTAGGCATATTCCATCCAGGGGTAGTGAGCTTCCCCGCACGGAATGTAGAGACAAAAACTGAATAATCAGCTCACAGTTTGGAGAGTATGGCGAGGATGAGCTGATCATCCACCTTCTCCACTTTGCATTGCTTCAAGAGTAAAACAATGTGCTTGAACTTTGTGAAAAAAGTCATTCATGGTCTCAAAATTGGAAGGCTGGAGAGACATCAATTCATTTTCAAGCTGGTAAACTCTCAAATCATCTTTCTTTTCATATAGGATTTCCAATTGGTCGCAAATTTCTTTTGGAGTCTTCAATCCCACAGGATGGAAAATGAGATCTCGAGAAATAGAGAGGCACAAGAACCTGAATGCTTCATCATTCTTGTTCAAGAATCTTGATTTTTCTATGGAAGAACCACGTTTATCTTCAGTGTGCATGGTGACTCTATAGAGTTCTCTGGAGTGCAGTTGAATCTCCATATCTCCTTTCCATGAGTGGAAATTGTATGGAGTCAAAAGATCTACTGAGGAGGCCATCTGTTCTTGACTTTTCTATTCCATTATGTAGTATAATTCATGTTAGATTATTTAAGTGTTTATGCTATATTTCTAACCCTATGTATGCAATTGTATCCTCTTAGAATAGTTAAGGGTTTATGTTATATTTCTAATGCTATGTTTGCAATTATTTCCTATTAAAATATTTAAGGGTTTACATTTTATTCATAAACTCGATGTCTATCGAGAATGTTTAAGAGTTTATGTTTTTAATTCTAAACACTATGTGAGAAATTTTTTTCGTGTCTAAGAATTCTGTAGGGCTTATTTTCTTCCAAAGTGGATTCTGCATTTTATTTAATAGCTTAAACTTTGTTTTCCTAAAAACCTAGAAATTGCTCTAAACAAATTCTATATGTATATTTACCTATGGATTCTACTAGCAGATTTCATATTGCCACCATAACTTTATTTAGGAGCTAAAAAACTAATTAAGTATAATATATAAACAAAAGATAATTATAAAACACAATAAATTAAAGAATAGTAAGTCTTAACCTAAGAAACAAATCATTTCCAATATTTAAGTATAAACATAATTAAAGTCAAATAATAAATTAAACCAAATCTATAGTTGATATATTGAGATCATTTAGTGGTGTGAACTTATAAAATAATCAACATAAATCCATCTCATTTATAATAAACCAAACCATATAATTAACATACAAGCTACATATACGAAAACGGTATGCCAAAAAGAAAATTCCAACACAGTAAATCAAAACTAATTCTATCCACAAAAATCTTTTAAAACATAACATAAATACATAGAGGTCGCACAATAGATTCCTATAGGCAGGAATTCTCAAACAAACCAATACAATATTAATCATTTACAACCATAGCGACCTAGGATCAATTCTTGTTGAGTCCATTTTATTTTACAAGTCATTGTATCGAATCTTGTAGGATTCGTTACTATTCTACTAAACGTTGTAGCATTATAACTATCAAAACAGACCACACTATTTAAAATACACAGGCCGTAAAACAATTTCACATTATATCTACATAGAGGTTAAAATCCCCAATTAAATTACATGCTGTAACTTCTTCACGGCCCTCACCCCTTTACATAAACAAAGCATTTAAACATTAGCACAACCTCTACAAACCCTATCAATGCTATGCGAATAGCAATGACACCCATTGAAGGGTTACATCCATAATCATGGCCCTTATACATAGAGTGTTCATAAACATGACTTAAACCATAAAACATTAAGTCATTTTCCACTACACAGTCGCAACTCTATTGGAGGGAATGACATTGCCATCTACGACAAGGCTCCAAGGAAAAACAAACACCATTAACGAACCCATAAAAGAAATTAAATAAGAATTGTGAATCACACAGAGTTAAACCATTGCCACATAATAAGAATCATAGCCACGATTCGAATAGTATGCAAATATTGTATATAAATAACCAAATAAACACACACATAGTAATAATGTTGTATGTATTGCATTAATAAAAAAAAAAGAATTTACACAGTCTTAAAACCGTGGCCTTGCACCATTGCAAGCAATGGTGCTATTGTTGTATCCATTATGAATACATTTACAATCCCCAGAGCTTAGGAGTGTTCACTAAGGCATTAATACTCACTTAATACTACGCAGAGCATCCATAAAAAAAACTGAGAATATATTAAAGTCCTGGCATAAAGGCACTACACCCAAACAAGAAAAACCCCAAGTATTAATGAATCTCTCATGCTATACAAATAGAGTTACACACTACTCCTTTATTTTTCACAGCCATTAAAACCAAACAAGAATTCAACCCACGACGAGTTTATAACTTTGTCACAACAAACCGTGCAAGAGAAGGAACAAGTTAAGGACTTGTTACAGTCACGTTTACTCGAATGGGTATGGTGTTGACCTTAGGGAGACCCATGACCCATGATTCTTCAAACCCTGCAACCTGCGACACAAGATCAAGCCATGATAATGAGTACGATTTGAACACAAAATTGAACAAACAAAACAACACTGTTAAAAATAATAATAGTAATCCATGCAACATATGCTAGTAAAACATCTAGCATGGCGTAGATATAATATAATAACCATCATAGTAGTCACTAGGACAGAACTGTAAATCTGTCATTGTCCAAGCCGAGTGCTAGTGATGAAGTGGGTAGGATGCCTTGTTTAGATTTTATAAGCAATTTATGTCGTCAAGTGCACATGCATGCGACAAGGAAATAAATAAATTAGTTCATGAGAACTAAGTAATCCCCATGGTGACAAGTAGAAAACAGTTACCTCCATATGTTTAGAAGGGAAATATGTCCAGCCACTCCACCCTTTTTTCCAATAATATATTAAGCGAGAATTGTTTATCTAACAGAACTCAAACTTTATAACCAATAAGAAGCAATCAAAACAACTAACATACATATAAATGCATAACCATAAATCAAGATAGTAAGAAACATCACGACAACATGAGTATTACATTAACAACCATATCAAGAAATATGAAAGCAGGACATAAGAATAGGTTACGACAATACAACAGAGTAAACGAAGAATGACACATTCCGCATAAGTATAAATAATGTCCAGCTTAGGCATTAAATGACTAGCCTTATAATTTTTTTTTTTTTATTTTCGAATTTTGGGGACATTACATGTCATTATTGTGCACCATTCATAAAATGCGTTAAATTTAGAGCTGCAAAAACTGTATTAGAAATAAATAAATGTGTCATGAGGTTTTGTTCTTCGTATTTTTGTTGAAAATATAATTCGTTTGCTTAAGGTTTTTGTAAATATGTTTTTAGTTACAAATGAGAATAGGTATGTATTTTGGCATATGAAAGGTCATAGGTGGCATCCCCTTTGGTATAAAATATTTATATGTTTTTAATAAATAATCAATGTGGAATGTGTTCATGCCTATCTGAACTTGGTTGTGCCCATTCTTATCTTCTCACTTTTGATATGTCATCCCTACATTCTTCCAAGATGGACAGTATCATTTTCAGCCTCAAAAAAAGATGAAGGTTAAGCTTGAGAGACTCATAAAGAACCCGGATATTGTCACTTTATTGTTGCACAATGTAATACTGGACTAAATGAAGTTATATTCAACATTTCACGGAACTCGCACTATGTTGAGGGGCCTTTTAGATGCAATTGTATTTTTTCAAAACCCAAAATTGATTTGAGAAAACAAAACAAGTTCGCATTCCTTAACACTAGGTTTGGAGGGGGCTGAGCCCTGTGGGTCAATTAGCATGCCCACGTGATTTGTTACAAAACACATGCATGATTTGTAATTACAAATAGTGCGCAATATTTTTAGAATATGTTGTAAACAACAAAAATTATATCTTTCTCCCTCCTTATCTCTTTCTCTCTTCTCCTTTTCCCTCTCTATCTCTCCCTCCCTCCTCTCATTTCCACCACTCTCTTTTTCTCCCTTAATCTTTCTCTCCCTCCCCAAGTCTCTCTCTCTCTCTCTCTCTCTCTCTCTCTCTTCTAATCATTAAATATATGTAAATCCAATAGAAGCAAAAACCAGACCTCTTTTGCTCAAATAGGTCGTTTATTAATTGATCTCGGACTATCTTGAGAGTACTCAGAAACAACATCCTCCAATTTGTATACTTGTACTCCATGTTTCTTTTCCATACCTTGGATCTAACAACTTTGTTGCTTCTTAGGCCAACCCATATTTCCAATGGATATGACAACACAAATTCAACTTAACATGTTCCTTTTAAGGCTGATCAAACTCCAATTTTGTTTCACCTCCCACCACTGGAACGAGGCTAGATCCAAATCCTAGGCTCTATCAAGCATCCAGAGGGATCAAATATCCCGAGGTGCAAACCTCTCCTCGAATAGCTCCTCTTATAATAAGTGAGAAAAGTTTTGCACCTCGAGAGATTTGATCCCTCTCGATGCTTAATAAAGATTTAAGTATCTATAAAAGCTTGAATTGGAAATGGATTAAAAACGAAGACTGAGATATGTGTAAAGCGTCTTCATATAAAAATTCCCTTTGAAAACAAATTCAAAATACTGATTGACCTGAAGTGAACATATTTGAAAAGATCGAGTTTTAGCTCGTAGAAGAGTTTTAGTCAATATTCAGCACTACCGAAAGTTTCATTGTGTTAGAATCAAACGTTACTTTCACCTCAATATGGGATCCATGTGGCATATCACTTTCGAATGTAAAGTTCTACTAAATGCCATATAGAGACTTCAAATCACATGACAATTGTTTTAGGTTTATGGGAATTAAATGTCCATAGAATCCAGTTTGCAATATGGGATCCATCTGCCATATCACTTTCGAATGTGAAGTTCTACTAAATGCCATATAGAGGCCTTAGATCACATGGCAATTGTTTAGGTTTAAGTGGAGAAATTATGGGGAAGGCAATTTTATCTTATTCAAGCAAGAAATGAAGACAATACAACAAAATAGATGATTTGTTGAGTTTACTGGAATACCCACATAATGAAAACATTGTTTATAAAAATACAAAATCTTCATTATCAAAGAACTTACAACACATAAGTTGATGGTAATTCGTCCTATTTACAATCTGATCAAATGTAAGGATAAGTTTTCCTTTATTAATATATATATATATATTAATATATATATATATATATATATATATATATAAAATAATTTAAAGTATACAATTATATATAAAATAATTTATAATATTTTAATTTTTTTAAATTGTTTGTTTGTACTCATTACAAAAAATTGATTATTTGTGCCCAAATCCCAAATGATTGTTTATAATTCTTTTGTTTTCAGTTGACATGTATTAATGAATAAACAATAACGCCTAAATGTACAGGGACTATCTACAAGGATTCGTTCAATTTTGCAACCTCAAATTTACCGTAATATTTTTTTCTTTTTCCTGAACTAGTGAAGAAGATCGCGGATTGCTTCTAATCTATCTATTAACAAACGTACAATTTAACAGAAGCCATTAATTTAATGGACGGTAGACGAAAAGAGGGGTAGGTAATTTATCATAGAGAAGTAAATTTAAATGGGCTTTGACATAATAACCATTTCATTTTCTGTCTATGCCTGGTGTAAGAAACAGAAGCATCTCCATATCGCGTAACGTGGATATAGAGGTTTTTGAAAAGTTTCATGGCTCAGATTTTCGGAGGGAAGGTATGAAAACTGAAGAAAAGAGAAGAAATCCAAGTGAATTTACCTTGTTCCTCTCCCTCATCATGCAAATAAAAATCAAACTCTAATAATATTGTTTTAAGAAACCATTAAACACTGTTCAGAACATCGTCAAAATAAAGTGCATTGATACTTGTTTTCTTAATAAAATATGGGTGATATTAGTGTGCACGCTTGCAACACACATTAATTTATAATCCCAATTCAGTACTGTAATCCAATACTAAATTAATCACTATAATATAATTGTGCAAGAACCATAATTTATAAAAGTGATACATGTTTAGTTATTTATAAATTATGATACTTGTTTCATTAATAAATAAATGATGGGTAAAATAACTGTGCAAGCTTGCAACAACCATTAATTTATAATCCTAATTGATCACTAGAATCCAATACTGTAATCACTATAATACCATAATGCAACAACCATAATTTATAAAGTGACTAATTACTACATACATACCTATCTCTCTCGAAGGAAATGTAATATCATGAATTTTGGACCTAACATTTATGGGCATGAGCCTCATTGATTATGTGTTACCTTGATGTTTTATTTTGATATACTAGGTCAAAGACCACATTGCATATGAACATGATGATTTGTTTGATATACTCGACGCCAATTGCATACCATATATATATATATAATTGCTTGTGTTGGGCTTGGACGGTGAAGCACATGATTGAGGAGATGTTTTGTGTTCAGCGAGGAGCTCTAGAGAACATGGGTAAACTCATGTTTTGTGTTGAGCAAGAAGCTCTAGAGAACATAAGTACTTATATTTGTGTTCAGCTAGAAGCTTAGGAGCACATGAGTCTTGAGACATTTATGTTGAGCATGAAGCTCTAGAACAAATGAAAAGATAATTTGAAAGTTTTGGCTATAAGCCCTCGAGCCTTCCATTTTGATATTGAGCATAAGCTCTCGAACATCAGATCCTTGGACATTGTATCCCTAGGTGTATCCGACAAGTAAATCCTAGCATTAGTGTTGAGCGAAGAGCTCTGGAATTGCACTAAGTTTGTAACTCCCTATTTTTAGCGTTGACAATGGGCTCTCGTAAGCGCTAGAAGTTACTGAAAAGAATTAATGATTCACGAGAGAAAACAACCCGAGACAAATATTGATCTCATCTCACTTATTTATAAGTGATTAAATGAAATTTTAAATTTCTATATTCTCATGAAGTACTGAAGAACTACCATGTTATACGAGGGAATCCAACATGCAATGATGTTTAGAGTTTCCTAGCCTAGTTGACCTAACCATCTACCGAATGAATTTAGTGAAGAAAGTGTCGTAAGTCTAGGGATCAGAACATGTGAGACCCTAAAACAAATGTTAACAAATAATATATATATTTTATATAGAGTATGTATAAAGAGTACACCTAGTAAGAATATTAATAATGTAAGAAAGAAGGAATAGTTCCATCTATTATTATTATTACTAAGAAAACGATTAAATATTATAATACCTATAAAAGTCCAATTAGAAACTAGTTGAAAGTTACGAAGTTAAAATATTAATAGTACTAAATTAAATAAAATGGTTAAATCAAGAAATGAAGTGATTCTTGATTTAATTTTCCCTTTGACTGAAAATTATGTCTATAAAGTCCCAAGCCAAGGAGAGGCTTGCGGATCTCTTCCATCTTTTTGGAGTCATTATTCTACGTGGTTATTCCCAAGATATTTCTTGAAGAAAAAATTTCCTAAGAGGAGAAAAGGAGAACCCATCAAGATTTGGTATACTAATTAAGGAAACCTCACCTTATGAGCTCTAAGCTACTTGCATGTTAGAAACCAACTCGAGGGGATCCATATTTAAACCAAGAACGATTTCGGGTCATGGTTGGGTGGAACGTGGTACTTTCCAAGTGATTCAATCATCTATACAGATGTCAGATTTACTTATGAATTGTTAATGCTGGGTAACTAAGTGTGCAAGTTTCAACCATTAAAGTAGCTTCACTTTTCAAGTATGAGGTTCTAGGCTTCCTATTACATTTCCTAGAATAAGTGTTGGCTAGATTATGGAAGTGTTTACCTTATAGGTTCTAATCCTATGTGCTTTTGTTTGTCCCTCAAAAATTCTTTTAGGGTTTACATTTTAAAAATTATAAACCATAGGCTGTAATTTATTTCTTGTGCTAGAATTATCAAAGGTTTTTTCTTTCAGACTTCTGTAATTTAATTTCTATTCAAAGATGTATCGAGGGTTTTGGTTTCTTGTCATATTACTTTTGTATTCTCTCTTACAGCTTAAACTTTGTTCTTTTAAAACTTAGGTTTTATTTCTAAAAACAGTACCTATATATTTTATTTGTTTAAAAACCCTACTCAAAGATTTCATATTGCCAGTAGAGCTTTCTTTAGAGGTAAAACCTAGATTTAGGTCAAGCTTAAAGAAAACCTAATTATAGATTCTAATAAAATGTTGTAATAAATAGAATCTAATGAATACCTTATATATGTTATATGAGGTATAAAACAGAACTGTAAATACTAATTTAACAACATTATAAACACAATATTCTTTGTCTAAGAGTAACCATAAATTTTAAAGTAACCAAGCTAAGACAACAACCAGTGGATACCTCTCACGATCTGTATAAATAAAATCATGCTAATAACCAAGATAAACATTATCACTTTTCATTAAACCAAATAAATATCACAAATCCATTAACACTCCAAGCATTGAGACCATATAAATGATCGACGAGTTATAACAATAATGCTAGCTACATCTACAAAGTATAAGCATTAATGTTGTTATCAACATTATAAAACCATTGTATAAATAAAACAAATCAAACCATTTAACATTAGAAACTACATTATAGAAATCACATACCATAAAATACAATGTCCATATGACAAAACCACAAATATAAAATACACAGTAATCATCTAAAAAACCAAGGTAATTACACACAGGTCGCACAATCAAATCCTGTGTGCACTTAATCCCAAATTGTACCCATCGCTACAAACCCTCATCACTTTACACGACCGAGGATCAAATCCTATAGCTTGTGTATTAATTTACAAAAGTCGCGCTATATGATTTATACACATGCTTCCATTAAATTATAACCTCTCTACACAGTGGTTGAAAGACTTGAATAAAATTACATACGCTGAATCTATGTCCTCAGTCGTTTAAAAACAATAATCAATAGTTCCAAACTATTTAACTGTGTCAACGTTACCAACAACAACAATTTGCTAGTCGTTGGGTTATACTATAGACAATCCGCATTTGATATCTTAATACATATCAAAAATCGTAAACAGTAATACATGATTTCAAAACTACGAGGGAGGCAATGCCAATGCCATACGGCATGTCCCAAGCCTTAATGTTGTCACATATATCATCCACAAACCAATGCATACAACAAATTCAGAGTCCACATAGTCCATGATTTTACAACTATAGAAATCAATGCAGCATAAATATATTAACATAGTCTTTATAACGTCATGTCCAATACATTATAAGTTCAGGACCAAAGGCAAATTGAAACCCCACAACAAACAAAACCCAAGTCTGTCGCTTACAAAACATAGAGCTCTCTCCAGACATAGTCAAACCTCAAAACCAAAATGCATCCATGAAAAATAGACTCAAGCAATTACAATCATGATGAGTATCATTGTTGTCTTAACCATTAAGAAAAGGGAGGGAATAAGTTTGCACTTGTACAGAGAAGGATTACTCGAATGGTTATGGATTTTCCCACTACACTATCCACGAGCCATGAATCCCAACCCTTCACTATACTCTGCAACATGAAAACACGGAGTGAAAGGCACATGAGAAGTATGCGATATAAACCAACTGAAACCACAAATAATACTAAAGAAACGATAGAAGTTGTATTCTTCATACTACGTAGGAGAAGAGTACAAGAAGCCAATATGCGAATGACCAAACCCCATTATTGAGCCAAGCCCTAAGTTGGGATGCCACATTTCCCCATGCACATTAAAGGCGTCACCCTGTTTCCCTTTAACATCCTCCAAACCTAAGACCCTATAGTTCATATGCGATACATTGTCATACTTTTCCATTCCATGCGATTTATATAAACCCACTACGCAATGTTTAGACTTAGGATTTAATCCCTACAACCATGGCATATTTCATATGCCATGGAACATATAAAGAAGGTTATTATTGGTATTTTAGCCTCCAATCACATATTAAAATCAAACCATGTAGGAAGATTATGATAGGACATAATTAAGCCATAAAACATTTACACCATGATAATTAAGGTCTAGTAAATAACAAGTCTGAGTCATGCAATTAGTAAGTGCGATAGTGACCCCATCACTATCATAAAGACCATAAAGATAATAATAAAAACCAGTATAATGTCACTAGGACAAGGCCTGCAAAATGTGAGTGCTAGTGATCAAAACAATTAGTACCTTCCGTTAAGAATTATGAACAAGGTATGTGTCGCCATGGATACCAGCACATAAACGAGACAAGAATGCACTAGTTCGAGAGAACTAAGAAATCCCATTGTGTCAAAAAAAAACTGTTACCTCTAGTGGTTACAAGGGAAACTAGTCCTGCCACTCCACCTATAATGTCCCAAATTTTGGACCTACCATTTATAGGCATAGGCCTATTGATCATGATAATTTTGTTGATGTTTTATATTATATTGGGTCAAAGACCCCACTACATATAAACATTATTATTTGTTTTGTATATTGGACGTAAGCCAGTTGTTGATAATATATGTATATATACGTTTGTGTTGGGCATGGACCCTGAAGCACATGATCAATGAGATGTTTTATGTTTAGTGAGAGGCTCTGGAGCACATGAGTACTTACATTTGTGTTGAACATAAAGCTTCGAAGCACATGAAAATATAATTGTAAATGTTGGACATAAGCTCTTAAGCATTCCATGTTGATGTTGAGCATAAGCTCTCGAGCATCAAATCTTTGGCCATTGCATTCCTAGATGTATCGTACAAGTACATCCTAGCATTTAGTGTTGAGCGAACGCTCTATAATTGCACTATGTTTGTAAATCCCTGCTATAGGCGTCGAATATGGGCTGTGATAAGCGCTAGGGGTTACTGAAAAGAATTTAATAACTTCCGAGTGAAAATGACTCGAGAAAAATATTGGTCATTATCATACTTATTTATAAGTGATTAAATGAAATTCCAAATTTTTGTATTCTCATCAAAGTACTGAAGAGATACCATGTTATACGAGGGAAATCCAACATGGAAGGATGTTTAGAGTTCCCTAGCCTAGTAGACCTAAGACATTTATCTACTTGACCTTCGTAAGGAAGTGTCGTTAAGTCTAGGGATCATGATACATGATGCCCGAAGACAAATGTTAACAAGTATTTTAAAACTAGGTATCTTATACATAGTATGTATAAATAATTAATTATGATTAATTATATAATTAAATAAAGAAAGAAGAGAAGCTCCACCGATTATTATTTAATAAATAGTGAAATAACTATGAAAGACTAAATAGGAACTAGTTAAAAGTTCCTAGGTTAAGGATTGAAAATTACCCCAGTAAATTAAAATGGGTTAAATCAAGAAATCAATGATTTCTTGATTTAACTACCCCTTTGACTGAAAATTCCGCCTATAAAGACTCAAGCCAAGCAAAGGGTTGGGCTTCTAATTTTCTCTTGGAGAATTATTATTCTGCCTATTTTTGCTCCCAAGTGTTTTCTTGGAGAATTTTCTCCTGCAAGGAAAAGAGGACTGATTCAAAATATAAATATGAGATAGGAAACCCTACCTTAGGATCTCTAAGCTACTTTCATGTTAGATTCCAGCTCAGAGGGATCCAAATTAGAACTAGGAACGGTTCTGGGTCATGGTTGGGAGGAACATAGTAGTTCCCAAGTGATTTGGTCATCAAAATCAGAGGCCAAACCTGGCTTAAATTGATAATGCTGATTAATTGAAAAGTGTGTAGGTTCAACCATTAAAGGAGCTTAAGGAAGATAAATTACATGTACAAATTCTTAGTATGTCAAAGTTCATTTCTAGGGTAAATGTAGGCTTCTTTATGTAAAAGTTTCTATATATTTTACTATCCCTAGGTAATTGATGTTCTATTTAGATTTTGCTAGGGTCTTTATCTCTCCTCAATATTCCTAGGATTGAAAATATTATCATAGGCTGTTTATAGCTAGGTTCCCATCTGTAAAATTTGTGTTCTGTATTCATTTCATATTCAGAAATTTATACTGTAGACTAGGTAAATCTAGATCTTCTATTTAATTGTTCACCTATTATTATATCTCTACTAACACATTACATTTGTCAGTAGAGACATGTGTTTCCTATTATAGCAGATTTAACCATAGGAATAAGTTTAAAGAAATAAAAACACTATATAGATACCCTGGGGTATTACTTACAATCAGAGCTTTTCTTTTATAAGATAACTATATATACATATAAATAAACTATCAGGTATAAATATCTATAAAAATATATCTATGCATTCATTTCCAAAATTAAATAATCCATGTAAGACCTTTCAAGGTCTATAATCATATAATAAATTACATTTTGAATACTCCACATAAATGAAAACCACATTAAATTTAAGTAGAGGGATATTGTGACCATTCATGTGGTCCTTATCAAAATTCTACCATAAAATCTATAGTCTTAATGTCTACATTAAAATACCATAAACCACATGCATTATATCTCTAAAAACCCATATAATATCCATTTTTACATAACCATAATCCAAGTTACATAATTCAACATCATAACATAAATTGATTTATTACAATAGAAGCAAGAATTGAATCCCATGGGCATGCAAGCCCAGCTTGTGCTATTCTTCAAAATTCATTACATTACATTACATTGCACTTAGAAACACCATTGCCAACAGAGGTAACGACATCGATTCCCATGGATGTCAAGACCCAAGGCAATGTCATATAAGCAACTGAGTCATACTATTTATACCTACAACAACCAAGTCCTATAATCGTTCTCACACAGGCCACACTGTATGAATTCATATGAAGGATGTGGTTTATAATTAAACCCTTTAAAATATTTAAAGAGTCCAAATTACATTAAGAATAGAAAATTCCATCACAGGTCTGCATACCCTGGCCACCACGAAAATCACTAACACACAAGTGCTCACATCAGTCATGGCCTCGGCCAAATAATATTTTAAATACAACACATAGTCACTACCATTCTAAACCCTAGTCTACACCATCACATCTTATGGGAAGTCACATGCCATTGATGATATGGCCTACACCGATGTTGTCCACATATTTATACTCTAAATGCCGTAATACATAGAAAAGAAATACCACAAACAATTTAAATAAAAGCTATCACAGTACTATGGGAAGGCTCATGCCATTGACGGCATGATGTTTTCTTCATGCTGTCAAGATATCGAATTATTTATTAACCAAACAAAGCAATAGCATTTATGCATAATTCATTCGGTAAGGCATATGCCTCTGTCCATTAAAAACCCCAACTCATTTAAAAATAGCGCCTCATAAAAATGCAAGAGTAAAATCACATACACCACATATCAAGTTTAAGCATTACATATTATCAAAACTATACATCTATTTACACCACAATCCCACATGTCTGTACACAGTCTCAATAGAAGGTTGAGACAAGGTTTTACACATGGTGCCAATGGGATATGGATCCATTTCTTGCAATGGTGCAGCCCATGGCTTCAAAAGCCCAACAACCAAAACGTTAATGAGTTACATAACCAAAATAAGATTACACAGAGCCGAATGTCTAAGAAACAAGTCATGGCATAACGCCTCAACATTATAAATAAACCAAGTCTATATTCAAGCCCAAAGGAAAAATCGATTTCACTACATCATCAAACCCCAACCAAAACAACCAGGCAAAAATGTAGCTCTGCCACAGGATTGAAGAGAAACAAGCATAAGCTTGATTTGCAGGCTTACCGTGACCATGATTGTAATGCTTGGAGCCAATGGAGTCATAGCCACACTGCTCCTCCATTCCTTTCGGCACCTGCAAGTAACAACCAATGGGGATGAGGAGTATGCCATCTTAACAAACCATAAACCAAACTAAGGTACAGACTTATATATTCACGTGGGATTACCTTGGCAAGCAGGAGTTCGCCTCCACAGCCATACCTGTGCACAGAGATAAACCATGAAACCCCTAAATGACAAATACATTGCATAGCTATCGTGAGCCAATCCTAAGGGAAGGCTGTCATGATTCATGAAGAGCATTAAATGCACCAGAATGGAGTCCATTATCGTTTCAACAAACCCACTCCCATAGTCACGATTTTCTACAATGTATCGAATGTCACCACTCTTCTTACCATCGCTTAAATCGTGTAATATATGGTTCATACCATATACTATGTCACCCCAAATGTTAAACATTAACATTATCACATTACAAGGCTTGCACCATGTTAGCATTACCATTATACTTAGTCATAGGTTGCTCTAGTTCAAGTTTAAGACCTTTACTTAGGAATGTAGATAAGGTTTAGTACACAGGATTAGAGCTTAGGTTTTAATATAAAGGGTTTAATACCATAGTATTTAGGTGTTTAGGATTAAGACCATGGCATACAAAGTATGCCATGTAAATCTCTTGGATTATCAAATCCAAAGCTCTGATCTCAAACCAATAAATAACCTGCCAATAAAAGAACATAGAAAATATTAAAAAGAATTTATAGTAAGAATATACATAGCACGAAAAGATATTAATGACATCTAAAGATGACGAATTTAAGACCATAATGAAGAATAATCAATGTACAGTAACTTTATCCATCACGGCTAAATTGATGATAATGACACTTACCAAGTTTGAAAACCAAGTCAATAGGTAGCGTAATAACTAACAGTAGGTTATTAGTGACCAAGCCTGTCAACACACTATACATCTAATCTCGTCACAAGTAATGAACTGCATAAACAAAAGAGGAAGGTGCCTTAGTTCGATTGAACTAAGTAAGCCTATGTAATCAAGTAATATCTTACCTCTAAGATCATCATGGGGAACTAGTCCCGCCACTCCACCACTTTATTCCCATCAACAAAGTTAAGTTAGTTATACTAAATAAAAGAAAGTACACATGTGAAGAAGTAAATCAATGAACTATACAATTCAATAACTCACTGACAGCAATAACTAAGATGTAAAAATAGTTTAAATAAATAAAATTAAGACATAAGAAGTAAATGAACTAATAATCACTGAATGGATAAGAGATTAACAAGACCGTATGAGCAGTTTTTGAAGAGATCGAAAGTTAAGTAGCGCACGTAATTCCGCAGGAGTAATAATGATCCTCTTTGGGCAGTTTTCTACTAGCCTATATTTTTTTTATTTTTTTTCAATTTTTGGGGACATTACAAGTGGTATCAGAGCCCAGTTTCAATATTGAGAGACTTATGGGCGCATCAGGAATTCACGTAGAGAAAATAAAGTATGATAAGTAAATTTTGTTACTAACATAAATTTTTGCTGCTATTAAATTTTTTTTGTTACATAAATTTTTTTACAGTGCTGTTAAGTTTATGAACACTAAGAGAGAAAAAAGCCAGCAGAAAGAAATGACCACCCCCACTCTGGAAGTGAACTTGGTGGTCTAACTAAACTATGATGTGCTAAAAACTTTGCACAGTCTTCAAGATGAACTGAAGAGTTTCAGAGAAGACAGTCTAAATGAAAGAAAGGAACAACAAGCTATAAATGAAGCATTATTGTGTAACATGACGGGAAGGAGCCCGCAAGGTAAACCTACACAGTCCACCAACAGATCCAAAAGAGAACTATACCATGAGTGGGATAGTAGCCCAAGAAAAGTAGAAAAATAAGGTACCCCTAAAGCAACTAAAGGAGATCATCACAGTCCTGCGAGTGATGGCTCAGTCTCTCCATCGAGAAAGAGGCAAAGAAATGATGACAGTCTTCAGGGGGAGATTCGAAAAATAAGAGCCTCGACCTATGACGGTTAAGTAAATATGGGAGAAAAGGATGAAGAATGGTGCATAACTATTCAAGTGTGATGCAGGCTAGGCTTGCCATCTACAACCTGAATGGTAAGGAAGCAAGATGGTGGCGAGATTTAAAGCACTCCAAGAAAGATGAACTACAAAAAATAAGCTGGGAAAACATTCGAAATATTTTCCAAGAAAAATACATGTTGAAAAGGATCTTTGACTGCAAGGTAAAAGAGTTACATGAACTGCACATGGGGTCCATGACTATGGATGCATTTATAAACAGATTCCTAGATCTACTGCATTATGTACCGTATATCAAATAAGAGAAGGTGAAGATCCAACAGTTCCTAGGATGTATTCCTCCCAGTTTTTGGGATAGGATTGAATTCAACATGCCAAAGATGATGGATACTACAATACACAAGGCCAGACTCTATTATGAGCATGGGTAGTTACAGCAAGAAAACCAGAACCGAAACAGAGAAAATTCTAGAAACGTTTTTGATAACCACAAGCCTAGGTCAAACCCATAGCCTTATAAAAAGAAAAATAACATATTTCAAGCGAACAGGAACTTTAATAAACCATGTATGAAACCTTATGTACCAACTCCTAATGGTAATAAGCAAGTGGCAAGTGGAGCCAATGCTACCCCTTTAGCGATCAAGTGCTGGAAATGTAACGGGACGCATTATGCCTGAGATTGTAAGAACAAAAAAAATTGATTCTTGAATAACTTGCAAGAAGAACCTATCGTTGAGGGTGTAGCAGAAACCCCGTGAATCTATGCAACATTAGATGGCCGACAGGCGAACCATCAAGATACCATGGTCGATATCGAAGGTAACATCTTGAACACCTCTATTTCAATACTTATTGATCCTGGTGCTTACCAAATCTATTTTGCACCTAATATTATTGATTTATGTAAGTTAGTAAAAATAAAGCATGATAAACCTTGGCTGGTACAGTTACCCACCAGTACGAAACGAAAGGTTTCAAAAATTGTTAAAGAATGTGAAGTAAAACTGAATGGTTTCCTTACTAAGGTAAATCTGAGCATCCTACCTTTAGGATTGTATGATATTCTTATCGGCATGGACTGGTTGGAACATCACCATGTCATGCTCGATTGTTTACACAAGTCTATTTTGTGTACTGATAGCCAAGGGAACCAACCAAAGGTTCAAGGTATCCCCAAGAAAGTTTCTGTAAGACAAATATCTGCCTTACAAGTGACGAATTTTGTTAGGAAGTGCTGCAAGTTATTTGCAGTGAACATCTGAGATGTAGAGTCAGATAGAGAATGACGCATAGAAGACTTCCCCATTCTTGAAAAATTCAATGATGTGTTTCCTAAGGAAATCCTCGGATTACCTTCGAAATGAGACCTATACTTTTCCATCAAACTAACCCAAGGATTAGTTCCAACCTCCAAAGCCCCTTACTACATGAGTGCACCAGAATTGGTGGAACTCAAACTGTAGTTGCAGGAGTTAATAGAGAAAGGGTATATTTGACCCAGTGTGTCCCCTTGGGAGCATTGATTTTGTTCGTAAAGAAGAAGGATGGTACAATGCGGATGTGCATTGATTACTGTTAGTTGAACAAAATGACTATAAAGAACCATTACCCACTCCCTAGGATCGATGATTTGTTCGACCAGGTGGGATGCGCCAAAATATTTTCGAAGATTAACTTGTGATCCGGGTACCATCAGGTATGGATCTGAGATGAATATATTCCCAAGATCATTTTTCGTACGAGGTATGGGCACTACGAGTTTGTAGTGATGTCGTTTAGGTTGACCAATGCACCTGCAAAATTTATGTGTATGATGAACAACATATTCACTAAGTATCTGGATAAGTTTGTACTAGTATTTATTGATGACATTCTAGTTGATTCCAAGAGCAAAAAAGGAACATGAAGAACACGTTCACCTAGTACATCAAGTGTTGAGAGAACACCAGCTATACGGTAAGTTTAGTAAATGTGATTTTTACAAACCACAAATATAGTACCTAGGTCACATCATATATGACGCAGGGATGGCTGTCGACCTAGAAAATATTCGAGCTATAAAGGATTGGCCTACCCCGACTAGTGTCACTGACATTAGGTCATTTTTGGGTTTATCTAGGTATTATTGAAAGTTCATTGAGAACTTCTCGAGAATCACTTGCTCCATGATGGATTTGCAGAAGAAAGAAAACAAGTTCTTATGGATTGACAAGTGTGAAGAAAGTTTTCAAAAGCTTAAGTAGCTTTTGATGACTGCACCATTGTTGGGAATTTTGGATCCTGATGGGGATTTCGTTGTATGTACGGATGCAATCAAGGAAGGACTTGGAGGAGTCCTCTTGCAAAATGACCATGCGATCTATTATGAATCATGGAAATTAAAAGAGCATGACCAGAATTATCCCACATACGATCTTGAGCTAGCAGCCATTATCCATGCTCTGAAGATGTGGAGGCACTACCTCATGGGGAGGAAGTTCCCTCTAAATATTGACAATATGAGTCTAAAATATTTATTCGATCAATGCGATCTAAATGCAAGGCAATCCAGATGGTTTGCTTTCCTGAGTGAGTATCACTTTGAACTAAAACAGATTAAGGGGAAAGAGAACAAAGTTTTTGATGCTTTGAGTCGACAAAATCATCTGATATATGAGATGACCCTAAGTCAAACTGATGTAGATTTTCATGAGAATATTAGAATTACCAACAAGGTTGACCCATTCTATGTGGAAATCCTCAAGAAGGTCCAAGAGGATTGGTTGTTTCAACAACAGAAGGAATGCAAGGTGGATGACTCTGAACTACTATGGTCCAATGATAGATTGTATGTTCTAGATGGAGGGGAAATTCGGTCCAGTATCCTCACAGAATTTCATAGGGAACCCTGCTCGGGGCACCCGGGATATAAAAATATGATATATGTTATCAAGAGACACTTTTTCTGGCCCAAGTTAAAGGCCGACATTGCAATGTTTATTGTGAAGTGTCAGGAATGCCAGCTAGTTAAAGCTGAGCACCAGCATCCTTCAGGATTGCTACAGCCATTGCCCATTCCAGAATGGAAATGGGAGGTTATCAGTATGGATTTTATTATTGGCTTACCAAAAAGAAAGAAGTAAAATGATTCCATCTTCATAGTCATTGACAAGTTGTCAAAGGTGGCACACTTCATCCACGTGAAATTGACAAACAAGGCCACGAACATTGTTGATATCTTGCTGAAAGAGATATTCAGATTGCATGGGATACCCAAATCAATTATCTTGGATCAAGATTTTAAGTTTACAGGAAAATTTTGGATATCTGTATTCTATGGATTAGAGATGTAGCTGAATTTTAGCACTACTTATCACCTGCAGACGGACGTGCAGAATGAAAGAGAAAACCAAATTGTGGAAGACATGCTTCGAATATATGACGTGAACAACCCCACCAAGTGGGAGGATTATCTACACGTTGTAGAGTTTGCATACAACAACGAGTATCAGGCTTCCACCAAGATGAGTCCTTTCAAAGTACTCTATGGAAGGAAGTGTAGGACCCCAATTACTTGGGACAGTCCGGTGGATTGGCTTACGTTAGGGCTTGACTTGGTATTGCACTTGGAACAGTTAGTTACCAAGGTCCAGGGAAACATTAAAGAGGCACAAGACCATCAAAAAATTTATGTGGATAAGAAAATAAAATATAAATTCTATCAAGTAGGTGAGCATGTCTAGTTGAAAGTGAAAGAAAAATAGATCTCATTGATCTTGGGTAGGTGTGTTAAGTTAGCACCTAGGTTTTGTGGACCTTTTGAAATTTTAGCCAAGAAAGGACTAGTGGCTTATGAATTAGCATTACCTATGGATGTAAGATTTCATAATGTTTTCCATGCATCTTTATTAAAGAAATATGTTTATGACACTAAGCATGTCATTGATTGGTCCTTATTACACATGGAACCTGAGGGGTAATTTTCCCCTGAGCCTTTGCATATATTGGACAAGAGAGAAATACAACTTTGGAAGCGCACTGTAGTCCAATTGAAAGTGCAGTGGAAGGACATTGAGGTAGATGAAGCTACCTGGGAGAACGAGGCCACCATGAGAAAGGCTTACCCCTCCTTGTTTCATGATATCATTCAGAGTCCCTAGAACACCAGGGATGTTGTTGTACTAAGCGGAAAGGGATGTAATGTCCCGAATTTTGGACCTACCATTTATAGGAATAGGTCTATTGATCATGATAATTATATTGATGTTTTATTTTATATTGGGTCAAAGAACCCACTGCATGTAAACATGATGATTTGTTTTGTATATTGGATGTAAGACAATTGTTGATGATATATATGTATATATATGTTTGTGTTGGGCATGGTCCCTGAAGCACATGATTGATGAAATGTTTGTGTTGGGCGTGGAACCTAAAGCACATGATCAATGAGATGTTTTGTGTTGAGCGAGAGGTTATGGAGCACATGAGTACTTACATTTGTGTTGAGAATAAAGCTCTGGAACAAATGAAACTATAATTGGAAATGTTGGGCATAATATCTAAAGCATTCCATGTTGATGTTGAGCATAAGCTCTGGAGCATCGAATCTTTAGCCATTGTATCCCTAGGTGTATCGTACAAGTACATCATAACATTTAGTGTTGATCGAACACTCTAGAATTGTAGTATGTTTGTAACTCCTTGCTATAGGCATTGAGTATGGGCTCTGGTAAGTGCTAGGGGTTACTGAAAAGAATTTAATAACTTCCGAGTGAAAACGACTGAAGAAAAATATTGATCATCATCATACTTATTTATAAGTGAATAAATGAAATTTCAAAGTTATGTGTTCTCATCAAAGTAATGAAGAGCTACCACATTATACAAGGGAAATCCAACATGTAAGGATGTTTAGATCTGCCTAGCCTAGTAGACCTAAGCCATCTATCTACTTGACCTTCGTAAGGAAGTGTGGTTAAGTCTACGGATCATGATACATGGTGCTCGAAGACAAATGTTAACAAGTGTTTTAATAGTATGTATTTTATACATAGTATGCATAAAGAATTACTTATATAATTAAATAAATAAAGAAGAGAATCTCCACCAATTATTATTTATTATTTAATAAATAGTGAAATAACTATGAAAGACTAACTAGGAACTAGATAAAAGTTCCTACGTTAAGAATTGAAAATTACCCCAATAAATTAAAAAGGGTTAAATCAAGAAATCAAGGATTTCTTGATTTAACTACCCCTTTGATTGAAAAGTTTGCCTATAAAGAATCAAGCCAAGCAAATGATCGGGGTTCTGATTTTTTTCTTGGAGAATTATTATTCTGCCTGTTTTTGCTCTCAAGTGTTTTCTTGGAGAATTTTCTCCTGTAAGGAAAAAGAGGACTAATTCAGAATCTAAATACTAGATAGGAAACGCTACCTTAGGAGCTCTAAGCTACTTGCATGCTGGAGTCCATCTTGGGGGGATCTGAATTAGAACCAGGAATGGTACCGAGTCATGCTTGGGAGGAACATGGTAGGTCCCAAGTGATTTGGTCATCAAAATCAGAGGTCAGGTCTGTCTTAAATTAATAATGCTTATTAATTGAAAAGTGTGCAGGTTCAGCCATTAAAGGAGATTTAGGAACATAAATTACACGTACGAATTCTTAGTATGTCAAAGTTCATTTCTAGGGTAAATGCAGGCTTCTTTATGTAAAATATTCTATATATTTTACTAACACTAGGTAATTGATTTCATGTTTAGATTTTTCTAGGGTCTTTATCTCTCCTCAATATTCCTAGGATTGAAAATATTATCATAGGTTGTTTATAGCTAGGTTCCCATATGTAAAATTTGTGTTCTGTATTCATTTCATAATCAGAAATTTATACTGTAGACTAGGTAAATCTAGATATGCTATTTAATTGTTCACCTATTATTATATCTCTATTGACATATTACATTTGCCAGTAGAGACATGTGTTTCTGATTATAGTAGATTTAACCATAGGAATAAGTTTAAAGAAATAAAAGCACTATATAGATATCCTAGGGTATTACTTACAATCAAAGCTTTTCTTTTATAAGATAACTATATATACATATAAATAAACTATCAGGTATAAATCTGTATAAAAATCTATCTATGCATTGATTTCCAAAATTAAATAATCCATCTAAGACCTTTCAAGTTCTCTAATCATATAACAAATTACATTTTGAATACTCCACATAAACGAAAACCACATTAAATTTAAATAGAGGGATATCGTGACCATTCATGTGGTCCTTATCAAGAATCTGCCATAAAACCTAGTCTTAACATCTACATTAAAATACCATAAAGCACATGCATTATATCTTTAAAAACCCATATAATACCCATCTTTAGATAACCATAATCCAAGTTATATAATTCAAGATCATCACATAAATTCATTTATTATAATAGAAGCAAGAATCGAATCCTATGGGCATGTAAGCCCAACTTGTGCTATTATTCAAAATACATTACATTACAGTTAAAAAAATCATTGCCAACAGAGGTCGCAACATCAATTCCCATGGATGTCAAGACCCAAGGCACATTCCATTGACGGCATGGCCTACACCCATGCTATCCACATATTTATACTCTAAACGTCATAATACATAGAAAACAAATACCACAAACAATTTAAATAAAAGCTATCGCAGCATTGTGGGAAGGATCATGCCATTGACGGCATGGCCTTTTTCCCATGCTGTCAAGATATCGAATTATTTCCTAACCGAAAAAACCAATAGCATTTACGCACAGAGCATCCGATAAGGCATATGCCTTTGTTAATTAAAAACCTCAACTCATTTAAAAAATGTTCCTCGTAAAAACACAGTAGTAAAATCGCATACACCACATATCAAGTTTAAACATTACATATTATCAAAACCATACATCTATTTACACCACAATCCCAAATGTCTGTGCACAATCGCCATTGAAGGAAAAGACAAGGTTTTCCACAGGGTGCCAATGGGCTATGGCACCATTGCTTGCAATGGTGTAGCCCATGGCCTTCAAAATCCCAACAATCAAAACGTTAATGAGTTAAATAACCAAAATAAGATTACACATAGCTGAATGGCCAAGCAAAAAGTGCCGCCATAATGCATCAACATTAGAAATAAGCCAAGTCTCTATTCAAGACCGAAGGCGAAATCCATTTTGCTACAGCATCAAACCCGAACCAAAACAACCAAGAGAAAACGTAGCTCTGCCACAGGATTGAAGGGTAACAAGCATAAGCTTGATTTGCAGGCTTACCATGACCATTATTGTAATGCTTGGAGCCAATGGCGTCATATCCATGCTGATCCTTCATTCCTTTCGGCACTTGGAAGTAACAACCAATGGGGACGAGGATTATTCCATCTTAACAAACCATAAACCAAACTAAGGTACAGGCTTATACATTCACATGGGCTTACATTCACAAGTAAGACGTTTCCTCCACATCCATACCTTTGCATAGAGCCAAACCACGAAACCCCCAAATGACAAATACATTGCACAACTATCGTGAGTGAAGCCTAAGGGAAGGCTGTCATGATTCACGAAGAGCATTAAATGCACCGGGATGGAGTCCATTATCGTTTCAACAAACCCACTCCCATAGTCACGATTTACTACAATGTATAGAATGTCACCACCTTTCTTACCATCGCTTAAACCCTGTAATATATGGTTCATACCATATACTATGTCACCGCAAACATTAAAAATCAACGTTATCACATTACAAGGTTTGCACCATGTTAGCATTACCATAATACTTAGTCATAGGCTACGCTAGTTCAAGTTTAAGACCTTTGCTTAGGAATGTAGATAAGGTTTAGTACATAGGATTAGGGCTTATGTTTTAATACGAAGGGTTTAATACCATAGTATTTACGTGTTTAGGCTTAAGCACCATGGCATACAAAGTATGCCATGTAAATCTCTCGGATTATCAAATCCAAAGCTCTGATCTCAAACCAATAAATAACCTACCAATAAAAGAACATAGGAAATGTTAAAAAGAATTTATAGTAAGAATATACATAGCACGAAAAGATATTAATGACATCTAAAGATGACGAATTTAAGACCATAATGAAGAATAATAAATGTACAGAAAATTTATCCATAATGTCTAAATTGACTATAACGACACTTACCAAGTTTGAAAAACCAAGTCGATAGGCAGTGTGATAACTAGCAGTAGCTTATTGGCAACCAAGGCTGTCAACACACTATACATCTAATCACATTGCAAGTAATGAACTGCATAAAAAAAAGAGGAAGGTGCCTTAGTTCGATTGAACTAAGTAGGCCTCTGTAATAAATTAATACCTTACCTCTCACATTGTCATGGGAGAACTAGTCTCGCCACTCCACCACTTTATTCCCATCAACAAAGTTAAGTTAGTTATACTTAATAAATAGAAGTACAAATGTGCAGAAGTAAATCAATGAACTATACAATTCACTAACTCACTGACAGTAATAACTAAGATGTACAAATATTTTAAATAAACAGAATTAAGACATAAGAAGTTAACGAACTAATAGTCATTGAATGGGTAAGAGATTAACAAGACTGTATGAGCAGTTTTTGAAGATATTGAAAGTTAAGTAGCTCATGTAATTCCATAGGAGTAATAATGATCCTCTTTGGGTAGTTTTCTACTAGCCTATAATTTTTTTTTTCAATTTTTGGGGACATTACACCACCCCATTGTTTCCAAGAACAAAGTTAAGTTAGAATCATGTATACGACAGTAAAAACATCTGAAAATCAATGAAGTACACAATCAAAGTATTGAGCATACATAACATTGCATAGCGATAATAATAGCATATTCATCGACATTAAGACATCACAATTAAACACAATAATAATCACATAAGAAAGTAAGGAAGCAAGATGTAGGAACAACATAAGGTAAAACGAATAGTGTAAATAGAGTACGACACATTCCACAAGTCCAATAATGTCCAACATAGGTAGTTTTGACTAGCCTACTGATTTTTTTTTATTTTCAATTTTTTGGGGACATTACAAGTGGTATTAGAGCCTAGTTTCAACACTAAGAGACCTAATGGGCATACCAGAAATTCATTGCAAGGAAAATAAAGTATGTTTTAAATTTTGTTAACTAACATAATTTTTTCCTATTATTAAACATTTGCAATTTCAGGAAATTTTATAGAATAGTTCAGATAATGAGAAGTGAAGAAGATAACACTCAACAAGGGAAATTTAATACCTTCACCCACGAAGCAGAACTAGTGGTGGAATTGAATTTTTACATTATGAAAAGCATACAAAGTCTTCAAGCAGACTTGCAAAGTTTCAGAGATGCCAATCTGAATGAAAGAAAGGAACAACAAGCAATCAATGAAGCGTTGCTATGAAATATGACGGGAGGAAGTCCGTAGTGGAAACCCACTCATTCCACAAATAGGTTCAAGAAGGAACCTTATCATAAACGGGACAGCATCCCAAGAGAAGAAGGATAAGAGAAACATACCCCTGAACCTGCAGAAAGATAATATCACAGTCTTTCCAGTGAGGACTCTCTTTCTCCATGTAGAAAGAAACAAAGAAGTGCTGACAATATTTAGGGGGAGTTCAGAAAAATAAGAGCCTCAACCTATGAAGGGGAAGTGAACATGGGGGAGAAAAATGAAGAATGGTTGTTGGGTATGAGAAAATATTTCCGAGTACATAACTACTCTAGCCAAATGAAAGCTCGACTGACCATCTATAATTTAAATGAAAAAGCAGCAAGATGGTGGAGAGATTTGAAACATACCAAGAAAGATGAGTTAAGGGAAATATGTTGGAGTAACTTCCACGAAATCTTTCAAGAAATATTTATGCTGGAAATATTCTTCGACAAAAAGGTGAAATATTTTCACGAGCTACATATGAGATCCATGACTATGGATGTTTTTATTAATAAATTTATAGATCTATTACATTATGTACCATACAACAAGGATGAAAAGGTAAAGAACCAACAGTTTTTAGGATGTATTCCTCCCAACTTTTGGGAGAGGATTGAGTTCGACATGCCTAAAACCTTGGACACCACATTTCACAAATCTTGGATCTGCTATGAGCATGAACATCTAAGGAAAGAAAACATGAACAGAAATAGAGGAAAGTATAAGAACTTCTCTGAAAACTACAAACTAGGTTTTAACCCACCCTCGTACAGGAAACCAAACAATAGTTTTCCAGCAAACAAGAAATTCAACAAATAAGGTACAAAACCACATGTACGAGCTCCAAATTCTAACAAGCTAGTAGCAGCTGGGGGGGCCAATGCTACCTTGCTACAAATCAAATGTTGAAATTGAAGTGGGCCTCATTATGCTCGAGATTGTATGAAAAAGACCAATGGGGTCTTCCACAAATTACAAGAAGAACCAACGATAGAGGACATAGATGGAACGCCGCGGATTTATGAAATCGTGGATGGCCGACAGGCAGACCATTAGGATACCATGGTTGAGATAGAAGGTAATATCTTGAAAACTTCTATTTCAATATTGATTGACCTTGGTGCTTATTGGAGCTATGTGTCACCTAAAATTATTGATGTATGCAAACTAGGAAAAGTAAAAAATGATAAACTTTTGCTGGTACAATTAGCCTCAGGTACAAAACAGAAAGTTTTAGAAATAGCTAAAGATTGGGAAGTAAACCTGAATGGGTTTTTAACAAAAGTAAACCTGAACATCCTACCCGTAGGATCGTATGATATACTTATCGGCATGGTTTGGTTGGAACATCACAATGTCATGCTTGATTGCTTACACAAGCCAATCTTGTGTAGAGATAGAAAAGGGAATCAAGTGAAGATTCAATGCATACCAAAGAAAGTTTTCGTAAGAAAGATATCTTCCTTACAAGAAAAAAGTGCATTAGAAAAGGCTGCAAGTTGTTTGCAGTATATATCTGAGACATCGAGGCTCAGAGAGAACAAAGCATAGAGGAATTTCCCATTCTTGTAGAATTCAAGGACATATTCCCTGAGGAAATCCCAGGATTACCTCTGAAACGAGACCTAGAATTTTCCATAGAACTAACACTAGGATCAATTTCGAATTCAAAAGCCCCTTACCGTATGAGTGCACCAGAGTTGGTGGAGCTCAAACTCCAATTGCAGGAGTTGATAGAAAAAGGATATGTCCAACCAAGTGTGTCCTCTTGGGGAGCACCGATACTGTTCATAAAGAAGAAAAATGGTACAATGCGGATGTGCATCAATTACCGTTAGCTTAACAAGATGACTATCAAGAACCAATACCCACTCCTTAGGATCAATGACTTGTTCTATCAAGCAGGAGGAGCCAATATTTTTTCAAAGATTGACTTATGATCTGGGTACCATCAGGTATGAATTCACGATGAAGATATTCACAAAACCGCCTTTCATACAAGGTATCGGGACTACAAGTTTGTAGTAATGCCGTTCGGGTTCACCAATGCACCTGCAAACTTTATGTGTATGATGAACAATATATTCAGTAAATATATGGATAAATTTGTTTTGGTCTCTATAGACGACATCCCATTTTACTCTAAGATTAAAGAGGAGCACAAGGAACACCTTCGGATAGTGCTACGGGTGTTACAGGAACACCGACTCTATGCCAAGTTTAGTAAATGTGATTTTTACAAACCACAGATACAATACTTGGGTCACATTATCTCCGAGACAGGGATAGTTGTGGACTCAAAAAATATTAGAGCCATAGAAGACTGGCCTACCCCTACTAGTGTCACCGATATTAGGTCCTTTTTGGGATTAGCCGGATATTATCGAAATTTCATTGAGAACTTCTCAGGAATAGCTTGTCCCATGACTGCTTTGCAGAAAATGACAAATAATTTCTTATGGATGACCAAGTGTGAGGAAAATTTTCAAAATCTTAAGCATCTTTTCACTAACACACCGATACTATGAATTGCAGATCCCGATGGGGATTTTGTTGTTAGCACGGATGCAAGCAAGGAAGAGATCAGAGGAGTCCTCTTGTAGAATGCTTATGTGATTTGTTATGAATCACGAAAGTTAAAAGAACATTATCATAATTACCCCACACATGATCTTGAGTTAGCTTCCATCATTCATGCATTGAAGATGTGGAGGCACTACCTCATGGGAAGAAAATTCCTTCTGAAGACAGACAATATGAGTCAGAAGTATTTATTTGAGCAACCAGATATGAATGCTAGGAAATCCAGGTGGTTGGATTTCCTTAGCGACTACCATTTCAAACTAAATCACTTTAAGGGAAAAGACTCACAATATTGATGATGCTTTGAGTCGACGAACTCATATGATATATGAGGAGACTTTAAGTCAAACCGATTAAGATTTGCATGAGAGGATTAGAATGGCCAACAGAGTTGACCCTTTTTATGTAGAAATCCGCAAGAAAGTCCAAGAGGATAGGTTGTTTCAACAACAAAAATACTACAAGGTAGACGAAACACGACTACTATGGTCGAAGGAAATATTGTACATTCTGGAAGGAGGGGATATTCGGTACGACATCGTCACAGAATTTCATCGGACACCCTACGAGGGGCATCTGAGATATCAAAAGATGATATCCATTTTCAAGAGACACTTTTTATGGCCTAAGTTAAAGACAGGCATTGCGATGTTTATCACGAAATGTCAGGAATGTCACCTGGTCAAACTTGAGCATTGACATCCTTCAGGATTACTACAGCCACTACCCATTCTACAAAAAATTAAGAAAAAAAATGATTCTATCTTTGTAGTAGTTGACAAATTGTCAAAAGTAACACACTTTAGTTTAGTGAATTGAACCTACAAGGAAGTACACATTGCCAATACATTCTTGAAGGAGATATTTAGAATGCACGGGATACCCAAGGAAATCATCTCGAATCGATATAGAAAGTTTACTGAAAAATTTGGAGATCTTTATTCTCCAGATTATAAACGAAGTTGAACTTTAGTACTGCTTCTCATTCGCAGATAGAGGGACAGACAGAAATGGTAAATCAGATTGTTGAGGACACACTTAGGTTGTATGTCATGAACAACCCCACTAAGTGGTAAGACTACCTGCATCTTGCAGAGTTTGCGTATAACAACGATTATCAGACTTCCACCAAGATGAGCCCATTTGAGGTACTCTATGGAGAGAAGTGTAGAAAAATGGTTACTTCGGATATCCCAGTGGATTGGCTCATGTTAGGGCCTAATTTATTAAAGGACCTGGAACAGTTGGTTACCAAGGTCCAGGTGAACCTTAGAGAAGCACAAGACCGCTGAAAAAGTTATGCGAATAAGAAAATAAAATGTAAATATTATCAAATAGGAGATCACGTTTACTTAAAAGTAAAAGCAAAACATATCTCCTTGAGATTGGGAAGGTGTGGTAAGTTAGCACCTAGGTTTTGTTGACCCTTTGAAATACTAGCCAAGAGATGGCTAGTGGCATATGAACTAGCATTACCTGCGTACATAGGAGTCCATAATGTTTTCCATGCATCATTTTTAAAGAAATATGTTTATGATACTAAACATGTGGTTGATTGGTCCTTATTATAGGTGGAACCTAAAGGGGAGTTTTCCCCTAAATCTCTTCATATAATGGACAAGAGAGAGGTGCAAATCAGGAAGCACACTGTAGTCCATTTGAAAGTACAATGGAAGAACTTCGAAGCTGATAAGGCTACTTGTGATAATGAAGCCACCATGAGAAAGGCTTACCCCGCATTGTTTCATGATTTCATTCCGAGTCCCTAGAACACTAGGGGCAATTTTGTTCTAAGTACGGAGGGATGCAATATCCCAAATTTTGGACCTAACACTTATGGGCATGAGCCTCATTGTTTATGATGTTACCTTGATATTTTATTTTGATATACTTGGTTGAATACCAAATT
>LPNX010336664.1:106502-148606 GCA_001517045.1 Pseudotsuga menziesii | reverse complement strand
TGTGTGTGTGTGTGTGTGTGTGTGTGTGTGTGTTTTCATGTGTTTGGCATGGAACCTGAAGCACATGATTGAGGAGATGTTTTGTGCTGAGCAAGGAGCTCTTGATCACATCGTTAAACTGATGTTCTATGTTGGGCAAGAAGATATGGAGCACATGAGTACTTATATTTTTTTTGAGCGAGAAGATTTGAAGCACATGAGTCTTGAGACATTTCTGTTGACCATGAAGCTCTGGAACACATGAAAAGATAATTTGGAAGTGTTGGGCATAAACCATGGAGCCTTCCATATTCATGTTGAGCATAAGCTCTGGAACATCGGATCCTTGGCCATTGTATCCCTAGGTGTATCCTACAAGTACAACCTAGCATTAGTGTTGAGAGAAGAGCTCTGGAATTGCACTAAGTTTGTAACTCCCTATTTTTAGCATTGATTATGGGATCTGGTAAGCAGTAGGAGTTACTGAAAATAATTAATGATTCCTGAGTGAAAACGACTCAAGAAAAATATTGATCTCATCTGATTTATTTATAAGTGATTAAATGAAATTTCAAATTTCTGTATTCTCATTAAGTACTGAAGAACTACCGTGTTATATGATGGAATCCAACATGCAGGGATGTTTAGAGTTTCCCAGCCTAGTAGACCTAACCATCTAGCTGATGACCTTAATGAAGAAAGTGTCATAAGTCTAGGGATCGCAACATGTGAGACCCTAAGACAAATGTTAGCAAATAATATATTATTATATATTTTATACAAGTATGTATAAAGAGTACACCTAGTAATAATATTAATAACGTAAGAAAGAAGGTATAGTTCCATCTATTATTATTATTACTAAGAAAAAGATTAGATATTACAATACCTATAAAACTCCAATTAGGAACTAGGTGAAAGTTCCTAAGTTAAAATATTAAAAGTACTAAATTAAATAAAAGTCGTTAAATCAAGAAATGAAGTGATTCTTGATTTAACTGCCCCTTTGAGTGAAAAGTCTGTCTATAAAGTCCCAAGGCAAGGAGAGGATTGTGGATCTCTTCCATATTTTCGGAGTCATTGTTCTTCTTGGTTATTCTCAAGAGATTTCTTGGAGAACATTTTCCTAAGAGGAAAAAAGGAGAATTGATACAAATGTTATATACTAATTAGGGCAGCCTCACCTCAAGAGCTATAAGATACTTGCATGTTGCAAACTGGCTCGAGGCGATCCGGATTTAAGCCAAGAATTGTTATGGGTCATGGTTGGGTGGAACGTGGTAGTTACCAAGTGATTCAGTCATCAATACATAGGTCAGATTTACCTTTTAATTTTTAATGCTGGGTAACTTAGTGTGTAGGTTTCAGCCATTAAAGGAGCTTCAGTTTTCAGTTATGAGGTTCTGTACTTCCTATTACATTTCCTAGAATAAGTGCTGGATAGATTATGCAAGTTTTTACCTTATAGGTTCTAATCCTATGTGCTTTTGTTTGTCCCTAAAAAATTCTTTTAGGGTCTACATTTTAAAATTATAAATCCTAGGCTGTAATTTATTTCCTGTGCTAGAATTATCAAAGGTTTTGTTCTTTTAGTTTTAACTCTGAAATTTAATTTATTTTTAAAGATTTATCAAGGGTTTTGGTTTCTTGTCATATTACTCATGTATTCTCTCTTACATCTTAAACTTTGTTCTTTTAAAACTTAGGTTTTATTTCTAAAAACATCACCTATATATTTTATTTGTTTAGAAACCCGACTCGCAGATTTCATATTGCCAGTAGAGCTTTGTCTAGAGGTAAAACCTAGATTCAGGTCAAGCTTAAAGTAAACCTTAAATAATAAACTATTGTAATACATAGAATCTAATGAATACCTTATATAGGTTATATCAGGTATAAAATAGAACTGTAAATACTAATTTAACAACATTATAAACACAATATTCTTTATCTAAGAGTAACCATAAATTTTAAAGTAACCAAGCTAAGATAACAACCAGCAAAGACCTTTGAGGGTCTGTATAAATAAACTCATGCTGATAACCAAGATAAACATTATTGCTTTCCATTAAACCAAATAAATATCACAAATCTGTTAACAGTCCAAGTATCGAAACCATATGAATGGTCCATGAATTATAACATTAATGCTAGCTACATATACAAAGTATAAGCAGTAATGTTGTTATCAACATTATAAAACTATTGTATAAATAAAAAAAATCAAACCATCTAACATTAGAAACTACATTATAGAAATTGCATACCATAAGATACAATGTCCATATAACAAAACTGCAAATATTAAAATACACAGTAATCATTTAAAACCCAAGGTAATTACACACAGGTGGCAGGATCAAATCCTGTGGGAACTTAAGCCCAAATCATATCCATCACTACAAACCCTCATCACTTTACATGATCTAGGATCAAATCTTGCATGGACTGTATTAATTGACAAAAGCCATGCTATACGATTTATACACATGTTGCCATTAAATTATAACCTCTCTACACAGTGGTCGAAAGACCTGAATCAAATTACATATGCTAAATCTATGGCCTCGACCATTTAAAAGTAATGATCAACAGTTTCAAACTATTTAACCCTGTCAACGTTACCAACATCAGCTATTTTCTAGTGGCTGGGTTATACTATAGACAAACCCCATTTCATATCTTAATACATAGCAAAAATAATAAACAGTAATACAATTTTTCACAGCTATGAGGGAAGGAACGCTAATTCTAGACGGCCTAGCCCAAGCCTTAATGTTGCTGCATATATCATCCACAAACCAATGCATACAACAAATGCAAGGTGCACCTAGTCCACAATTTAAAAACTATAGAAACCGACACAGCATAACTATATAAACATATTCTTTATAAAGTCATTTCCAATACATTGTAAGTTTAGGACCGAAGGCAAATCAAAACCCCACAACAAACAAGACCCAATTCTATCGCTTACAAAATGTAGAGCTCATTCCAGACACTGTCAAACCTCAAAACCAAAACGCATCCATGAAAACCAAACTCAAGAAACACTAGTACAAAATGAGGAATTAGCGACTAGGTGACTAAAAATTCTAGTCACCATAGGTTTTGCAAGTGATTTACTACTAAATATGAGAAATTTTGATTGACCCAACTATAAATCACTAGAATTAACGACTAATTTAGTCACCGATTAACAAATATGACTAGATAATAAGTGACAGAGTTAAAAATGACTAAAATAAAGGACTAATTTAGTCATGGGATAACAAATGACTAGCTAGAAGAATATGAGTTAGTCATTTTTAATTGTGTCATGGAAAATTGCAAATTTGACAATGAAGTGTAACTTTTGTAAGTTTTCTACCTTATATTAGTAATATTGGTGCCATGCACCTTGATCTTCAGATATCCAACAAAGCAATTGCATGAATTTTCTCTTGACCATCTTTATCCCTACTACACAATTGAACCAAAACCAATTAAGCACGTTCCAAAGCAAAATTAGGTTCCTACGTCAATTACGAATTAGGTAATAGAACCAATACCATATTGATACCTAACTAGAAGCATCATATCCCTACATCCCCTCGAGAACCATCCTTTTGAATGCGCCTCCTCCACGTACACTTACCAAATGCATCCAATGCATGGCCAAAAAAACACGTCAACTTCAGATTTGTGGGCTGAAGGTATCGTTTAACGTTTGCACCCCTGTTTATACACTCGATACCCTATTTTTGTAGATGATAAGCTAGTTCAGGATCTCGCTCTGACCAGTTGGAGTGCTTCAAAGGTATGGTTCTTGCTGCTTTGATCGTGTTCATCATTCCGATCAATAACCAGGTGTTATGGTTTTTTATAGGTATCAATGCTACTGGAGTTAATGCTTCCACTTTACATTTTAAATTATCACCATCTCCAACCTATGTGCTCATAACCATATGCATTTTGAGCTTTCATCCTAGGAAAAGCATGAGCACCCTCCTGCAATGCCACTATTTGCAAAGGTCACTGGTTTTTGCATATTGACATTTCTCAAATGCTCCAAAGGAAAACTAAAACAAACATGAGAAGAAGTGATTAAAATTTGTAAGGAGGTTTACTTATTTCTTAGATTGTGGTAGGTTTTATGTAATGGAATAGAGATTGCAACCCAAAAGTTTAAAAGATACGAATCAGCCTCGTGTTGGAATCTGATACCATATATGGATTCTTTGATTTGGTCGAGCAGGATGGAAATTGTGGTACTGGCATGATCCTTCGTATAGATGACTCTCACAATTTGAAGATAAGGATGGGTCTTGGGATTGGCACCAATACTTTTGCTAAACTTTTGTCCTTATGGTGGTTTTTATGGTTCAAAAAAAAAATTCTTCTCTAGCTTTCTATTTTTGGTGACTCAAAGGCCAAAGGTCTCACCAATTTGCAGTCACCGAGATATGATCGTTGGTTGAAAAGGTTTGGTTTCCTAAAGAATTGTTTTCTTTCTTTATCCTTCAGGCACTTGTACACGGAGTTCAATTCTGATGTGGAAAACCCATCAAAGCTTGAGATAGGAAACTTCCTTGGTATTCTTCACTTATGTAAGTACTCAAATGGAATCATGATTGCTGAATGTCATTTTACCAGCTTCTAGTTTCTCCATTCCAATTTTTCCTTGGACTTTTTTAGGTTGTATCTATATGACAACTCTCTAGAGCCCTGCTATTTTTTGTCTCAGAATTATTTTGTATTTTCCGCTTTTTTTCTTTCTACAGGTTGATGGGTAGAGTCCCTCTCGTTTATTTTTGGATATTGTAATGTTTTTCCCAGGGCTTCAATATTTTCTTCAAGCTTACTTTGAAGGGGATTTTACATGAACAACTATGATGTAATTTTGATTCTTATAAATAACAAATTATATATTTTTTTACAATGAAAAAAACCATTAATGTAGAGATTCTAACATGTTTCCTTTTATATTTAGAAAAAAACACAATTTAAAAAGCTATATTTTAACAAAATATATAATCCAAATTTCAATAAATTATAACAAAATATATAATTTATATTTCAATAAATAGAGATTCCATAATTTTTTCATTTACACCTTTGGAAAAGCGCAATTTAACCCAACCTATTTTGACAAATATATAATATATATTTTTATATATAAATTTGTTTACATTTTTCTTGTTGAACTAGTGCTTTAGGTTGTTTCCTTTTTAAGCTTCAGATTGAATTGCGTTATGTTGTTTCCTTTTAAAACTTTTGTACACTTTGGATTGAATAGGGAATGGAGAGAACCAGCAATGACACGCGGGAAATCACAATCACAATCTTTCCATTTCAGCATTGATGGCAATTCTGCTTCTGCAATTTCCTCTCCTCTTTCCATGGCCATGGCATTTCTGCTTGCTGGTCCGTCTTCTTGTTTCATGCTTTCAAGATGATCATATCTTCTTGTTTGGTGTGTTGTGTCTTTCTTGAATCTGGATGTTGGTGTTTGTTTGAGTATCAAGAGTAGGAATCTCTACCCATGCCTATTTGTGATAGAAAACGGTGGTCGCCTTGACGGAAAATGGATTTGGATCTCTGGAATTTTCTTATCTGGGAAGGAAATATGATAGAGATCATGTCTGGTTGGGATAATTAATAGGTCCAATGAATTCAATAGTCCATCTATCAAATGCTTGCAGTGCCCGGACAAGGTGCAGGGGTAATTTGTCTCTTCCAGAGGGTTTTCCAATGCACAATGTAGGCCACCATAGTCCTACCTGAACGGTTCCTAACAATAATTTCTCATTACAAATTTGATTGGGTTTGATCACCTAAGAAGCGAAGAGTAGCGTCTAGGTTACCTGTAGTAAAAACCACAATCACAAGCAAACATGCGATCAAGGGTCCAACCTAGGTGGGGGCACCATCTGTTTCAATAGAGGAAAAGGATACGTCACCACCTACTGGAGATATAGAGGGAGAGACCATTTGAAAGTAATCAATGCTCAAAGTTGACCCATATACCCTGGGCATGTTCTCTTCTTTGCTTTGTCTTCCTAATTTAATATTGGTCTCTCTATGATATGAAATATCCTTAGCAATCTCTTAACGACCTGTTTATGGAATTGACCGTAGATACAGAAGAATAAAGAATGTATGAGAAAATAAAATCCATGATACTCCACTCCACATATGTATGCATCTCTATCTCCTCATGTCTTTGCATTTTTATTTATTTTGTTTGTCCAAATCAAATCTAATCTAGGAATGAGTTTCTACCAACATCTCTATTTTCAATCAATTTTCAACCCACAAAACCCTGCAGCTTTTGTCATTTTATCAGCCATATCTACTTTATTATTAACCCTTTCTTGTGTCATTTCAAATGTAATGGTATAATCAGATGATCTCATTTCTCATTTCGGATGTAATGGCATAATTAGATGTAATGACATAATTGGATGATCTAATTTATTTTTCAACCTTCTCATTTGGCCAAGGGAATTGATGGTATTTGGGATAGATCACCCATTCTGGGGGTTTTCCACCAACAATTGAGCCTTAAGTAGACACCATCTTGTCTTTGTTTTGGATTGGGAATTTATGGGTTTTAGTTTGGTTGAATAAAATATTTTACTAAAAGGGATATGACTCATACTAATTATAAGGTGACCCATCCATTGCAAAGAACTATTTTGGCTGTGACCCATCCATTGAAAAGAACTATTCTAGCTCTTTCTTTTTTCCTCCTCTGCTGCTGGAGGAGCATCGACATCATCATGAATATGAGTAGAATGCAGCCCTCCTCCTCCTCGATTGCTCCAGGTTTGGTCTCAGAGTCCATGTGGGGCATGGTCAAAATATATTCTAAATAATTGTTTCGTTTGATGCCCCAGAGATAGAAACCTGTGCATTCATTCAACAGCAGCAACACTGTTTGTGCATTCATTCAACAGCAGCATCACATTTTTGAGACATGTTTATTTTTTCTCCCACATGTACAATATATATTAGTATTGTGCTTTGTAACCTATAATAGATGTTTTGGGGATTTTCCATCTGATATGTCCTCTCTCCATTAAAATGTACCTTCTCTCTGGGTTTCAAGTGTAGGTTCAATTTTTTATTCATCAACACAGTTTACAAAAACCCTTCCTACTTTCTTGGTGTTTTGTTCCAACTTTCTTTTCTGATTCTTTGTTAACATATTGAACGTAGGGTAGACCAACTAGTGTTGTGGCATTTTGAGGACCTAGTTGCTCATTTGGAAGCCAACAACAAATCTTGTATATCATGGATTCTCACATAGATCTAGATCAGATTGTAGTCCACATGCTTCTGTGGGCTATTGTGTCAATCTTCGGCAGATGGTGTGGATTTTTGGTCCTTTCTATGATACGTTGGTTGGCTCAATGTTTATCTTGGTCGTAGATATGTATTAATATAATCTACTTAAGGTTATGGAGCTACTTAGATTGGAGTATGTCGATGTGCTCATCTTTAAACAAAAGGAAACAAACCCAGTGTCTATCCCCTTGTTGGAAATAATCCGATTTATTATATAGTATATAAGCTTGCGTAGATAGATAGATGGATTGATTTATTAAACTTTCACTCAGCCGAGTGGCTATATGGGATAAAAAAATTTTTCCTTCTGTGTAACATATTCAAAGATCTTAAAGAAAAATGTGACAATAAAGAAATGTCTCTGCCTTCAACTGTATTCTTCTTGCACGCATCTTTGTTCGTACCAACTTCGATGTACCTCCCACAAGATCCTTCTGGAATGCCGATCCATGGCCTTTGATATGCAAGTTTGATATCTCCATGAATTGTGATTATGCTGGACAAAATAGAAGAAAATGCTGCTCAATTTTCTACTCCCATTCACACATATCCTGCACACCCTTCAATATGGTGGCTTGTTTGGTTGTTCCCATTTTCCTGATTCACATCTTAAAATGCCATAGGTGGTTCTTAGCTGTGCTATGATGTGATTTACATTCCAAGTGAAGTAGTTTTGCTTTATGAGTGTGTGTTTGTTGAAGCAGTATATGGCGTATTGTTGTTTTATTTTGATGCTCCCATTTTTATCCCTCCAACACTTTCTAATCTGATGTCTTTTCTAGCCAGCCAGTTAGCCATCTGATTTGCTTTCCTTCTCACATGTTGTAATATTAATTGATTGAAATTCTTCTTATCCTCTACAAAACACCATTCAATGTGTTGGACCAGTTCCCATGACCTGCTAAGTGCCTACTCGGTAAGGATATCTATGAGGAGTTTAGAGTCCCTTTTGTTTCACATATTTGGGCTAGGTTCCCAGGGTCATTTCTTCACTCATTCCTGCTAGTGCACCTTGGATTTCAGTCATCTTGTTTCTTTACACCTCTTCTAGGTATGATTTCCTTAGTCCTTTCCTTTTAATGGCAATTTCTGATAACAACTAGTCCTTTCTATCTACATTTTACATTAGACCATCTTTCAAAAAATTTCTTTGAACCAACTTGAGTCTGACAGTTTGAAGGGATCAATCGGTTTTTTACTTTCTTTGATCTGGCATTGATTTATAATAAGTTTAAATTTTATATCTACCTCAATTTGGATCTGCTTCTTTGACTTTGCTGAAATCCTTCTGTTTATTTGAGGTAACATGTTTTTTTGTTCTTACTGTACCTATTCCTATCACAACTCTTTTGAAATGAATTCATAATAGCTCTAGTTTTAATACTATGTTTACATATAAATTAGATTATGGAAATTGTTTAAACTCTGGAATAAAATTAATATACATAACATAACTTAATGGAAAGTTCTTCCATATCAAATTTAGAAACTAAGAAGCTAACAGGATGAAAAAGTCTAGATTGGTCCATTGCTATGGATATTAGATTGTCATCTAAGCTAGATTTAGAGCCGAGATTTTCTTTAGAACATTTCCTTATCCTTTGGATTTGCCCCATTTCTTGGGAAACTCTTTGGTAGATTTAACCTTTGTGATGGCCTGGCTTGTCCATGTGTTCCATATTTTCCTTAATTTGTTGTAAAATTCACATTTTAGGAGTAGTTGGCCACATCTTTTTGCTTCTCCAAGAAATTATCTAGAGTTTGGACCCTTGATGGGCTAATTGTTTATCTAGCTCTCAACGGTTCTTCTGTTACTATATTTCTGTGGATAGTGTTTGACTTTCTTGGATCTGGCATTGATTTAAATATACCTTAATTTGAATCTGCTTATTTTAGATTGCCAATTTCCTTCTATTGATTTGAGGCAACATGATTTTTTGTTCTTACTGTACCTTTTCCTATGACAACTCTTTTGAAATGAATCCATACTAGCTTTGATGTTAATACTCTATTTACATGTAAAGTTATTAACCAGATGATGGACATTGTTTGAAATTTGAACTGACATATACATAACATAACTCAATGCAAAATTATTCCATATCAGATTTAGAAACTAAGCAACCAACAGGCTGGAAATAGTCTAGATCGGTCCATTTCTAATTTTCTATGGTTAGTAGACTCTTATCTAGGCTAGATTTTGAGCCCACATTTTCTTCATAACCTTTTCTTATCCCATAGATTTTCCCCATTTCTTGAGCAACTCCTTGGTAGATTTAGCATTTGTGTTCGGCTGGCTGGTCTATGTGTTCCATAGTTTCCATAATTTTATGGAAAATTCACATTTTAGGAGCAGTTGGCCACAGCTTTTTTCTTCTGCAAGGCATCGTCTAGCCCTTGATATTCCAATTCCTCATCTGGCGCTTGGTTCTTCTGTTACAATCTTTCTATAGATTTTCGACGAGGAGAATAAAACCAATTTTGGCAATATGTCGAGATTTGGTGCCTGCTACAATTTTTGGAATTTTGCTAGTTTTTCTTCATTCGATATGCAAACTCTATATTGAATGTTTCACTAGTTTCTGAGATGGTAGAACCCGCCCCTCAAATGGCTAGACCACATCCCTAAACATTTCAAGGGATGGCAGGTTGAGGATAGTAATAATATGATAGTCCATTTATAGTCTATACACTTGGACCAATTATGAAAAAGTTCATGCATTTAAGAGGACATGGTAAAAATGCAGTTTTGCTACAAGAAACTTTATGGGTCCATGAAGGGAATATGAGATGAATGATTGTACCTATATCAACTTTATTTATATTTCTTTTTTATGTTGATTATGTTAAAATGCATTCCCTTCTCAATATGTTATGTAGAGTTTTACAGCTGTCTATTGGAAACAATTTTGAGATATGCATGCAAGCATTATGTAAAAATATTGGAGTCATAATTTAGACTAAGAAGATGTTATAATAAGAATTTATTCAAACATTTAGTATCCATTTTGAGGCACTACTATCCATTTTTTCTGACAGTGCATGAGGTTAGGACGGTAGAGGAAATTGACTAAAAAACCTTTCACATCCATGTACAATATGTAAAATCCAAGAGGACCCCAAAAATGAGAATAACAAAAGTAATAACCACTAGTATTGATCTATCATAACTTTAGATTTTCCAAGTGTCAAAAAGGAACAAATACCTTGAGGGACAAATGTTTCCTCAATTTTTTTCATTTTAAAAAAGGTTTACACCTCAAGGGTTTTTTTCCCTCTTGCCACTTGATATATCCTTAAGATGGATCTATGTAGGTTTATCTAAGTTACTGGGATTTTTGGACTTGGTGTAAAGATCCTTGGATATGATCCATATTTGTTTGAATTTGCCAAAAATATGCCCAAAAGGAGTCATGCATGGATGAAATTATTGTCACAATATATATGAATATATTTGGATTCTCTTGGATTTCCCTAGGATCTCCTTACAAAGGGGTCCTCTGCATGCATAGAAAATATCACCTCAATATTCACCTTTACACGACATCATGACCTATCTATTTGGGGAATTCACGTTGCCACATCTACCAATATAAGGACACTAATTTCTCTTTGAGCTATTGTATCTATCATTAGAATCTCAAATGTATTTAATTAGGGAATCCAAATGAAATAAAGAACCATATCACAACCATACACCTTCACAATGGTCATGGCTTTCAGATCTCTTATTCACATTGTATACTACTCTAGTTTGGGAAGGAGACCATAGATGGGTCTCTTGTCATCTGCGGATTTATCATTTTATGAAATGCCAGAAGTAAGAATCAATAATTATATAATTTGGATTTGAGAAATCTTATTTGATATTGTATATAAAAGTAGTTCTAAAAAGGGATTCACTATGGGTCTAGAGTCGAAAGTATTGTCCTTACTACAATAAGATCATATTTTTGGCTTATGCAGTTGGGATTATGTCGCACTTAATGACAAGTCCCAAAGATCTTTGTTGAAGGAAAAATAGAGAATTGTATGGTTGTAAATTGTATTATGGCCTTGAACATATAGCTATTACTTATTTCAGAACATATGAACATTAATAGATATATGAACAACAAGATAGCTTATTGTTTATGAAAACCTTCATTACTCACAATGGAAATTTCACAGACTAAACTAGAGTGTATTCATAACATGAACATAGATTCAATGAGTTAGAACGATCTATGGACATAAGCTGAAAACAAAATAGTTTACATTCAACTGATCCATAGCATAACATTTGAAACATTCCACCAAGCTTTCTCCAGCAGGAAACTTGTAATTATTTATTGCAAAAGGAAATAGTTCTTCTTACAACATACTTCTGACAAATCTGTCTGGGAAAAAGTCCTTTCTCTATCTAAGCTCTCCTATATTTATACAAAAAAGCAAAACATTTGGGATACCCCCAAATGACTTTTGGGCTTCCCTAACGTTTCAATCCCAAAAATTTGTCTTGTGGTGAGTGCTCATAATTTTATAGAACATATTACATTTAAAACAAAAAATAATAGAACACGTCATGAAGAGGGGCTTGCTTGGTCATTAATGAAATTTTCCCACGCTTGGGCCTCTACCGCTATCGATTCTGCACAATAATCTATTGGTCTTTTTTAGATCTTGTTGATCTTAGAACCTCACTTTCTTCTTCTCATTTCTTCATCTCTACTTCTTCATTTTTCTTTCTCCTGTTCCATTCTTCATCCAACTCTCTTCTGCTTTGTCTTTTAGATATGTCTTCTTTACAGCAGCAGTCACCCTATCCTAAACATAACAAAAACTATATTAGTCTATTTACCTCCTCCATATGCATTCTATAAAATAAAGTATACATAGTATTAATGCACAAAAGGAAAGCATGATAAGACAAAGAAAATTCTGCAAGCTAGGTCTAAAAATCCTCTAAGTCCGTCTGCAGTTCAAAACACAACCCTAATAGAAAAAATCATCATTAATCTGGACTCCATTCAATATCATCTAACTTTTCAATAAAACATGAACCACACTATCAATAAGACTAATTATCAAATTTGAGATCCTATACCGTGTTCTCATCGTGAAATACCCAAATCGATCGAAAATCGAAGACCTCTATCACCCATGAAATAGGGTAAAAGCACACCAAATCGAAGGGAAAACCTTATCGGCAGGAAAAACACTATCGACGAACGAAACCACTAATGCATTGGCAGGATAGTTTACAAGAAAACCACAACGGCGGGTAGTAGGAAGACTATGGGTTTCGCGACCAACTAAAATCTTAGGCGATCGGAGGATCTAAGGAATACGGATCGGTGACTTTAAAACTAAGCATCTCCACAGTGTCAGCAATATAAAGCACTAAACGCCATCGTATCGAAAATCAAAACCACTATTCAATTAACACATCGGCATCGACGAGAAGAAGGACTATATGTCAGACAATTAGTTCACTAAGTAGCAGCAACGATGGAAGACAAAATGATTGTGGGTTCTGTGGATCACAAAACCGTCGGTGATCGAAATAACTAACAACTAACTCATCGGAACCTCGAGACACAAAATACTCCGCAGTGTCAGCAATCCAAACAACAAGGCCTCCAAAACAGCGACATCATAGAAGACTAAAACTTTGACCGCTTGTCAAAAACATTCTGATAGCAAAAACAAAATCATCGAAAAACAAATGGTTTGAGCAATAAACCACAGAATCAGCTAGAATAAGAACTATCCATCGGCACGTTCTCTATTTTCCCTCCGAAATGGCATCGAAATAGAAAACTAATTCCCTGATTCATTCATCAATAGACATCCGATAGAGATAAAGTAAAAAATAATTTAAACAATAAAACCAAAAAGACCACTTAAATCGCATCGACGAAAAACAAGACTGTCCATCGGCAGCATAAAGAATTAATTCCCCGATTCATTGTTCAATTGACTTCCGACAGTGATCATCGAAAAAATAAAAATAAAAACATTAAGTCCTCAAATAAACTGAAATGATTTTCAGCTGGGCGATGGAAATATTAGTTCACTCAACCTCTGACACAGTGGAAACAAAGAGTCAACTCATCATCTGACCTCCAACAACGATAAAAATCACCAAAATCAGACTTCAAGCTCCAAACATTCAATCAAAACTCCACAGTTCTTATGCATTGGCTAGACAAAAGGTAGTTTTAGATCATTCAATTTCCAAAATGAAGGAAAACAGTTGAGCTCAATTCAACCTCAAAAAATCCAAATTTGTAGCGGAGGAAAAACAGAGTTCAGGAATCCATACAATCCTAGGCAAGATAAAATCAAATGGAGGGTCCATTTTTTTTTTAAATTTGGAAAAAAAGTTGTAGCTACAACAGAAACCTACTTTAATTAAAGTATTAGGGACAAAATATGATAGGATATATGGTTTGGAGATAAGATTTATCTATTCTATGGTGAGCTATTTTTTCCTAGAGATACAATCTATCTTTAGTGTACAATTTTCAAAATAAATAGGAACTATAAATCTGTTAAAACATAATATGCAATAGGAAATCAAGTCAGTTGTGTGCAAAATACAGTGTCTTGTGCATTTGTGCTTTGAAAAATCATGATTCCAATAGCCCTTAACTAACTATAGTTATTTTTCCTTGACATGTGCGGCTAGTTAAGGTTGATGGGGCACACATATATTACTTATTGGGATTTTAAGAGAATTTCAGGTGCTCGGACTTTCAAGTACATTGAAATTACCTGTTAAAAGGTCTATTCGGCATTTGAACTGATGTCTTGTAGGTTTTCCTTTTCAAGTTCTAAGTGATGATGATGTTTTACTAAAGATTTCTATAGATATCATTACTATATGCTTTGCCATATACTACAACAAGGTGACTTGTTGCAAATTTTGTTTTGTTGGGATTTAGGTCATATGTACTGACTATTTATTGCATCAGTGCATTTCCTTACTTGGAGAAACTATTAGTCATATAGTTAACACAATGTTATCGAAAAATTCCAGATCCTTTTGTTCATCATGAACTACTTTCTTTCAACATTTGAAAACTCAAAATCACTATTTAAGTGCATCTATGATTACAATATCCTCGTGTTTTCAGTTGTTGTTCATGATGTAAACAAAATAGTTTCTTTGAGTCCTGTATGTTTATAGGATGAAATTGCTAGACAAGAAGCAAGGCTGAAAATAGAAAGGGAGAACCTAGAAAAATAGAAAAGGGTTCTAATGGGTACTGTTATACACTAGATTGGCACCTCTCCGTCCGAGTGTCGACTTTCCTCATGTTGGCACACAAAAGGACATCTATGGATTGAGGTTTCCCTATAACACTATAGTTTGGCTTATTATGAAATACATTCTTCCTATATCCAGCTAATTACTTTGCCATTTTTGACATGTTAGGATGTATTCGTGACTATCTTATATACAACTCGCGAGTCATTCACGGGTCTCCTTTGTAGCAAGTCGCAAATCTATGTATTCGCGGGTTGCCCTTATACATAGTCGCGAATCATTCGCGGGTTTGTCTACTACATACACGCGAATGTGTATCTTAGCATTTAAACATAAAAACTCGCGTTAAGTAGAGATTAGTTAAGTTATTTAAATTAATTTCCTTAACTGCTGTAACTTCTTCAACCTTCGAAACTACTTATTTCACCCATATAAATAGAGGTAGGAAAGGCCATGAGAAGGACTTGGATTTTTGCATTGTTATGCTAGAGGAATTGGGACTCTCTTTGCCCACACCTTTGCCCTAGAGGTCTTCCCTTAGTGTTGCAGAGCTTGGAGGCTGAGTTCTTTGGAGAAAAGAAGTAGCAGAACTAGATCAAGGTTTCGTGAGGTGCCAAACTTGAAGAGAAGGTATACTTGTACTTGTTTTCAATATTAATCAAGATGTGATGTCCTTCTTCTTCCCAAATCATTGTTCAATGTGTGATTGAATCTCTGTTTATGATCATATTATAATTTTATTTAGATCATTGTTTCATATTCATTTGATTATCATTGTTTTATATGTGGTCATAATGGTTTGAGGAAGGTATAACTTGTCTTGCAGGTCTCTTGGAGTGAGAGGAGCAAGAAGAGGATTGAAGAGAAAGCTTGGACCAGCCTTCAGTCAGTTAGGTGTGGACCTTTCTCATCTTTAAACTTTCTTGTATATGCTTGCTGAACATTGTGCATCTCTCTTTCAACCCTAGTACGTTGATGGCCTCTTAAACCCTAGCCATAGGACACTTTCCTTTACAACAAAACTGGCGATTCTGCTGGGGATAGCCTTGTCTATTTGGGGTTTCTCTTGATTCTTTTCAGTTTTTACATTGTTTCAAGTCCTTTTTGCCACTTAGGAACACATTTCCAGTCTGATTACACACTTCCCCTACCTTCTTTGGGTAGTTATTGACCTTTTTTTGGATTTTTCTACATATTCGCGAGTTGTTGTTCTAGACAGTCGTGAGTCATTCGCGACCTGCCCTTATAGACAGTCACGAATACTCCTGGAAGTGGGGATTTTTAAAGTTAATGTTTGCTTTGTTTTTTCTTTGGGTAATCCTTGTTTCTGAGTGGATTTTATTTATAAATGTTGTTTGACCTGTCTGGGTGCCTCTGTTGATCACAGTTTGTGCTTTTTCAAAAGCCCTTTGAGCTTTTTTGCTTGGATTGTTTACTGTCTGCATGCTAAAGTATTTTGGCCAGTTTGGGTTGTAGGTTAAAGTGTCTTTGTCCAAACCTGTGTTCAGGATCTTGGGCTTTGTTTTTTCAGTCTGTCTTCTGACAGTGGCTGATTCTCACTTGCCTTTGTAAGCCTGCAGTGATTCTTGTCATTGCTTGCACCCAAGCTAGGGTTCCTAGCCTTCCTTAGTTGGTTGTCTTTTGGTTCTGTTAGCCTGTGTGTTTCAGTTCTTTGCTTTTATATAGTTTATTTGATTCAAGTTCTCTCAATTCTAGTGTATCTTAGGTGCATGCTAGAGTTTTAGCCTTTTATAGAATTTGGTTTGTTCTTTGCTCTTCCCCCTTGCCTCCTTTGCTTGGTATGATTTTTGGCTTATGTTTTTGGTCAGCCTCTGTTCTTGAATTTGGTTTGATTTTCAGAATCTTTTTGATGTTGGTTTCCTTCTTCTTTTGTTGGTTAACTTCACCTTGCCAAAATAGTAGACTTGTCTTTTATACAAGCCTTTCTTTCCAAGTAGGGTTTATACTGACTTTAGAACACTCTAGAGTTTGTTTGGTGGTTGTTTAGCAGAGTTCCTTTTTCTTTGTTCTTGTTATCTGCATGCTTTTGCTTTGTAGGTAGTTTTTCTTTTGCTTTTATAAAAGAAAATTAAAAAGAACGTTTACTTGTTTGTGCTGCTTGCCCCCCCCACGTCTTTCTTTGGCTTGACCTTGTTGTACAAGGTACTGAGCAGCCTTTGTTTGTAGGTTTAGATTGATACTTGGGACTTGTTGACCTTTGTTTATGTCAGTATTATTGCTTAGTCTCTTCATTCCAAAGTTGTTGGCTTGTCTATCTTTGTGAGCCTTCCTTTCAAGAGAGGTTTATATTCAACTTTAGGGAGACCTAGGGTTTGTTTTTGGGGTGTAGAGTAGTTGTCTTTTTGCTTTGCTTACAATACTTGTTTGCATTAGTTCATAGGCTGATTTTTTGTTTTGCATTTATAAAAGAAAAATACAAAAACATATGTTTGCTTTATATGCATGTAGATTAGGTTTTTAGTCTAGATCGCATGGCATATCATTGTTTTTGAAAAAATATAAAAAGATTTGATCTTTTTTGGCTTTCAAGTTTTCTATTTGAAAAATATAAAGAGAATAGTTTTTGCTTTTTGCATTTCATATCTCTTTACTTAGTCATTTTGTTTCAATTTTGAGTCAAAACACCACATAAGTTTCATGCCATTTACCCTCTGACTAAAAACAACCCTTAAAATAAACGATATAATTTTAAAAATTATTAGTAAGTTTTATTTTATAGGGTCATACACCAACTAGCTTAGGCTAGACTTGTGGGATAGGGAGTTTAAACTCCCCACAAGTGTTAAATTCAGACGTAGTTGGCCTAACACTAGGTAAATCATTTTCTACTTTGATTGTATCTGGGAAGCTCCTCTCAAACAGGAGTTAAGCACTAGGCCACGTGGAGGCTTGGACAGAGGAGATAACCCTCTGAATCCTTGTCAAAACGTAACTCAGGACTTTTACGCATCTGGGGATTCTGTCCTAGACAGAGTTTCGGGCTCAGCTACCCTGCCCATGCGTACGAGTTCGGCTGACGACTGTCCCCCTAGACTGCCAATTTAGTTAAGGTACCCTCTAGTCTCTTTGACATCTAGGGTTCATACACAAGTACACCGGAAGATTATTTCTGGTTGACCTTGGACGGGCTTGGAAGGTAACCCTTGTGGAAAGTGCAGGAGGGTGGTGGGTGATTCCTCCGCTTGTGCCTGAGAACCACCTCAAGGACGCCAAGGAACTGTCTATCATCTTTCTTTTGGAAAGTACATCTTATACCTATTTGTCTGTTTGGGCTTTAGGAATTTTTAGTGAGTGCTGTGTGGTTTGTCTGTACTTAGTGTGCCTTTAGGTGTATGCTTTGTAATTTTGGTTGCTTATCAACCTCAGACTTTGTCTCTAGTTTTGAAACTATGGCTAGCACCCCTTCGAACACCAACCAATAGATCCCCATGATGGGAGCTCCTTGTCCTATTCCTCTCATAGGGAATGTTGGTGTTGCCTTGATGGCCACCTTGAATCTTCCGAGATTCACCTTAGGGCTACCGGTGTGGTTGTTTTCCACTCCAACTATCCTAAATTCTCCTAATGCTTCTCAAGTAAGCTCCTTATATCAAGGGCATCAAAACATTGTTTCCCCTTCACATGTAGTTAGTTCTCCTCCTCCTTCTACCTCATGCGGTGAAAGTACTGATACTAGTAACCGACAGTCTAAAAGGAGTAAAAGAAGGAGGAGTAGGAAGAAAGCACATAAGCAAGGGGGAACTCGTTCAACCTCTGCAGGTCAAGTTGAACCTCGTCATCCAGCCTCTTGTGATCATGCTGGTGGGATCCTTCCAACCTTTGCAGTTCATGTCAGATCCAGTCACTCAACCTCTGGTGTTCACGTTGAGTGCACCCGTTCAACCTTTGTTGTTCAAGTTGAACCTTCTTATCCAACCTCTGTTGTTCATGTTGGAGCTATCCATCCAGCCTCTGGTGATCAAGCTGGTGGGATCCTTTCAACCTTTTCAGGTCATGTCGGATCCGGTCACTTAGCCTCTAGTGTTCACGTTGAGTGCACTCATTCAACCTCTGGTGTTCAAGTTGAACCTCCCCATCCAACCTCTGTTGTTCACATTGGATCCATTCACCCAGCCTCTGTTGCTCACGCTGGGGGCACAGACTCAACTGCTACAAAGCATGTTGATCCTAACCATTCAACCTTTGTTGATCATGTTAATGGTGCCCGTCCAACCTCTACAAGTCATGTTGGACCCAGTCTCTTAGCCTCTACGAGGCACGCTGGGGGCAGTCTCTCAGCCTCTGTACTTCACGCTGGAGACAATTCGTCAACCACTGCGAGTCATGTTGACACTGTTGACAAGTCTACCCATTCAAAACACAAGCTCAAGTTTCCTTGTAAGCTTTGTGAGGGAGACCACCTTACTTATAAACTCCCTTCTATTGCGGAGGTGTGAAGAGTTTGGATTCATGGTCATCCCGTTTTTGAACATTATGGGGTCTCTCAACAACCAGCCTCTCTTAGTGAGGTTGGACCCTATCACCCAGCCTCTGTTGTTCATGCTAGGGGCAAACTCTCATCCTCTGCAGGTCATGTTGAGAGAAAACAGTCAGCCACTTCTAGTCATGCTGATACCGTTGAGAAAACTGGTCGTTCGAAGCATCATCTTAAGTTCCCTTGTGTGCTATGCAAGGGAGATCATCTTACTCATCTATGCCCTGCTATCCCAGAGGTGTGAAGAGTGTGGTCCAAGACTCATGGATTTCGTTCTTCTGATCACCCTATAGTTTGTCAACATCCTACTCAACCTTTGGTTGATCAAGTGGTTGAACAAATCTCAGATTTGGTCGATCCCACTCTTCTTTCGGAGAGTGCTCCTCATGTGATTGAACCAATGTCATCTTTGGTCAATCCCACTCTCCCTTCAGAGAGTGATTTTCATGAAGCGGTTGAATCGATTCCAGTATCGATCAACCCCACTCTTCCTTTGGAGAGTGAAGTGTCCACTAGTCACATTTTCTTCACTGCTAGTTCATATCTTACTGAACAAGGGGACACTGAACTTGTTTTGGATCAACCCCCACCAAGCTCTCGGATTGCTTCCTTTGATTGGGATAGCCTAGTTGAGCCGCGCCTTCCTTCTATTGCACCTTTCTAGATAAAGGTCAAAGTTGAACCATATACGATTGCTCGTTGTATTGTTGATGAAGGAACCTCAGTTAGTATTTTGTCTACTCGTGCTTGGAGAGGTATGGGATCTCACAGCCTTGTGTCGACTGCTATTCAGTTACTAGCGTTTGATAGAAGAACTTGTATAGCCTTGGGAATTCTTGCTCAAACACCTGTTACTTTGGGTGGGAATACCGTCTTAGTTGACTTCATGGTGATAGAAGACCCCTTGGACTTCAATATGCTCCTTGGACGTGATTATGTCTATGCCATGCAAGTGGTGGTGTCAACATTATTTCGTGTGATGTACTTTAATCATGGAGAAGAAATTGTCACTATCGATCTGTTGGATTTTCTTGATCCATCTCCTGACCCAACTAGAGACCAAGTCTTTCCTTTATTGATTCCCAGTGTTTCTATAGACACTACCCCGCCACAAGTGAACTATGTGGCCTCTTGTCCTTTGTGTTTAATTGCTACTGAGAAGCAGCCTCTGTTTTCATGCTTATCTTCTCGGGACTTGGTCCCACCATTTGATTGGGTGAGTCATCCTATACAGACGGTGGGGCCTAATCTCCACTCTGTTGATCCATTTGAAAGTTTAGACATGTGTCCTATCTCGGATGCTCTCCTTCCTTTGGATGAAGTCTTCCTAGAGTCTTTGATATAGTCTGACCTTATTTTGGATGTTGGTTCAGTTGTGACTAAGTCTAACCTTGATTTTCCTAGTAGACCTGACCTTTCTTCTTGTGTTGGTATAGTTGAGTCTTTTGACTTTTCCTTTGAACAACAAGTCAGTGATCATGATGAGTTTGATTTTTCTTATGAATTTTTCGAATCCCTGGATATTGAGTTTGTTCCTACAGACTCTCTCTCCCTTGTTGATTTTTTCTCTCCTTCTGAGGTTGATATTGATGATTCTAAACCCTCGATCCTTGGTTCTATAGAATTTTCTTCGGTTGATTCTACCTTGACTTTACCTTTTGTAGAAGATAGCAAAGTCACATGTGTTTCTGCCAAAGTGACCCGCATCAGATCTTTTCTTTTGAATATGATTCTGATGTTGTTGTTTCTTGGAGACAGGATTCTTAGTTGGATTCACAACTGTTTATTGGTCTCACCTTGTTGTTCAAGCTGTAATTTCATTTACATGTGCCCTGCTCGCGCTTATGATCCTGATGCCGACTTCCACGCTTTTAGCTCGTTGTATAAGCCCTCATCTTTGTTCTCATTGCCGCCTAGCCTTGTATCATTTTGCCTTTGCAACTTGACACCATTTACCTTGAGGAGACGTTCCCCGAGTGTCCTTATATTTCTCACTTTCCTTGCATTATGCATACGTTTGTTCCTTGCGCTTGGAACTAGTTTCGCCTGTTTATGACACTCGTCTCCTCGCATTTAGAGCATTCTTTCTGTTCTCCTTCGAGCTCGTTAAAAACAGTAAGGAGGCCATCAGTTGACTTTTCTAGACTCGTTAAAACTTCACGGGAAATATTTTGAGTTTCTTTAGTCCCAAGTCTAACTCCTCAAAATAGACTTGACTGCCGAGTAAACTTGTCCATTCAGGCTCGTTAAGAATATGTGAATGGGCATCCACATTGGTGGTAGGTTATCTCTTTCTCAGACCGAGCTTGTAAAATCCACGAATCAGTGCCTTATCAAGAATTCTTCTTTCTTTTCTTCGAGCTTGCCAAAAATGAAGATGGTCCCGAGTTTGCTTTCTTGGACTCGTTAAACCTTTACAAGAAAGAAGGGAAGGGGAGGGTTATTTCCATGTATTTTTACATCTTGGCAGCAAGTCTTGTTTCCTTGAACAAAGCACCAGTTTTGAGTCTATCAACAGTTGGGTCCTAGTATTTTGACCTTATCTTGATTCAGAGTTTTCTTACTCCTCCAGTTGGTTTCTTTTCCAATTATATGGGGAGTCTGTCCATGTCTCCTACATTGCAGATTTGTTTCATTGGTCCTTTTGTGTCAAAAGCTGCCTATGACACTTTTGTGTCGTGCTCACTGTTGAAGGATTAAACCTTTGTCGGCCATTCTGCAGTTGCCTTGACCTTTTGTGTCGGCCATTCCCTGGTATCAGTTCATTACATCATGTCTTCAGCGGTCCTTTTTGTGAAATTCAGTACCAATTCCAGATCCAATTAGTCTTTGATTTACCTCGTGTTGGATGATGAAGGATTCCTTAATGCCTTCTTTTCTATGGATCTCTTCCTATCGACTGCAACACATCTTGCTCTGGGGATGATATTTATAGTTTTATGACAGTACCTTGGGGATTGTTGTCATCAATGGCAATTTCCCTTGCTATTGGGTAGTGGGAAGACCTTAATGTCTCCTACTCGATGGATTATTCAAGTGTTCGACTTCAACTCCTTGTAATCACACTTGTTAGAATGTACTAGGTACCTTGGGGACCATTTTCATTAATGGTGGTTTCCCTCGTGTTTGTTAACGGTTTTCATTATTGACCGGTAATCAAACGGCTTCCTCCATGTTCGATTTCAACTCCTTTATTCGCATGGTTCGGATTCATACCTTTTTTGGGCGGTTTGGATTGAAGACCTTGGGCCGACAGTAGAATTGTCATCTTTTGCTATCGCCCAAGTTGTGCAAGACCTTGTTATACTTTATATGACATTTTGCTGAGACATAGATCCACCTTGTATTTTTGTGGCTATGATTGATTGTTGAGCATGGATCCACCTTGTTCATTTGTGGCCATGGCTCCTTTAGATTTGATATGGCTCCTTTTTGCATATTGAGAGACCATGATAGTTTCATCAGTTATACATATGTTGGATCTACCTATATCTTTATGGCGATGTTTTGTATATGGACGTGTATGTTCCAGAGATCAGTTTTTCTAACATTTATCTCTCTTATAGGTACCTTCACTTGAGCCTTTCGATCTTGGATTCTCTGCTCTCTCCATACTCAGTTGTTTCCTTTATAATGTATTTCGGCTATCGTCTTCCCCTATAACCTCACACATTAGGGGGCATCTGTTATACACCAGATTGGCACCTCTCCATCCGAGTGCCGAATTTCCTCATGTTGGCACACAAAAGGACATCTATGGATTGAGGTTTTCCCAGAACATTATAGTTTTCCTTATTATCAAATACATTATGCCTCTATCCAGCTAATTACTTTGCCATTTTTGACATGTTAGGATGTATTCGCGACTATCTTATATACAACTCACGAGTCATTTGCGGGTGTCCTTTGTAGCAAGTCGTGAATCTATGTATTCATGGGTTTCCCTTATACATAGTCGCGAATCATTCGCGGGTTGCTCTACTACATACCCGCGAATGTGTATCTTAGCATTTAAACATAAAAACTCACGTTAAGTAGATATTAGTTAAGTTATTTAACTTAATTTCCTTAACTGCTGTAACTTCTTCAACCTTCAAAACTACCTTATTTCACCCATATAAATAGAGGTAGGAAAGGCCATGAGAAGGACTTGGATTTTTGCATTGTTATGCTGGAGGAATCGGGACTCTCTTTGCCCACACCTTTGCCCTAGAGGTCTTCCCTTAGTGTTGCAGAGCTTGGAGGCTGAGTTCTTTGGAGAAGAGAAGAAGCAGAACCAGATCAAGGTTTCGTGAGGTGCCAAACTTGAAGAGAAGGTATACTTGTACTTGTTTTCAAGAGTAATAAAGATGCGATGTCCTTCTTCTTCCCAAATCATTGTTCAATGTGTGATTGAATCTCTGTTTATGATCATATTATAATGTTATTCAGATCATTGTTTCAAATTGATTTGATTATCATTGTTTTATATGTGGTCATAATGGTTTGAGGAAGGTATAACTTGTTTTGCAGGTCTCTTGGAGCGAGAGGAGCAAGAAGAGGATTGAAGAGAAAGCTTGGACCAACCTTCAGTCAGTCAGGTGTGGACATTTCTCATCTCTAAAATTACTTGTATATGCTTGCTGAACATTGTGTATCTCTCTTTCAACCCCAGTACGTTGATGGCCTCTTAAACCCTAGCCATAGGACACTTTCCTTTACAACAGGTACTGCATCAAGTCAAGGTAATTAGGAATCTAGACACATATTTATGTGTGCTATTGCAAATTGCATCTAAATTAAACAAGGAACCATATCACCACCATATACCTTTTTAAAGGGCATGGCTTTCCTAGCTCTTATTTGTATATCACACTATCGAAACAACTAACAACTAACTCATCGGAACCTCGAGACACAAAATACTTCGCAGTGTCGGCGAGCCAAACAACAAGGCCTCCCAAAAAGCAGCATCGTAGAAGACTAAAACTCGAACCGCTTGTCAAAAACATTCTAAGCAAAAACAAAATCATTGAAAAACAAATGGCTTGAGCAATAAACCACAGTATCGGCGAGAATAAGAACTATCCTTCGGCACATGCTCTATTTTCCTCCAAAATGGTGGCGACATAGAAAACTAATGCCCTGATTCATTCATCAATAGACATCTGATAGTGATAAAGTCAAAAAGAATTTAAACAATAAAACCAAAAAGACCACTTAAAGCGCATCGGTGTAAACAAGACTGTCCATTGCCAGCATAAAGAACTAATGCCCCGATTCGTTGTTCAACTGACTTCCGACAGTGATCATCGAAAAAAAAAAATATTAAGTAATCAAATAAATAGAAATGCTCTTCAGTTGGGCAATGGAAATATTAGTTCATGCAACCTTCGACATAGCGAAAACAAATAGTCAACTCATCATCCGACCTCCAACAGCGATAAAAATCACCAAAATCAGACTTCAAGCTCCAAACATTCAATCAAAACTCCACGGTTCTTATGCATTGGCTAGACAAAAGGCAGTTTTAGATCATTCAACTTCTAAAATGGAGGAAAATAGTTTACCTCAATTCGACCTCAAAAAATCCAAATTTTCAGCAGAGGAAAAATAGAGTTCAGGAATCCAAACAATCCCAGGAAAGATAAAATCAAAAGGAGGGTCCAATTTTTTTTTTAAATTTGGGAAAAAAAGTTGCAGTTGCAACAATTGGCAACTACCTATTGAACACAGATGTCTGGATAACTTCTTCTTTGAGAAAAAAATTGTTTTGACAATAAATACCAACATGCTGAATTCTTCTAGACGTCTGGATTTCCCAAATGACATATGTATGTACTTTTAATCATTGATGATAGTCCAATTTAGGGATAATGGGAACCAAGATTTAAAAGTATAGATAACTCTTTTGAGTCCAAGAATATGAATTTCATTTTTTACCCTTGTCTTTGGGTAGCTCCCAGCTTGGAAACCACAGGATTGTAACATATGGTAAACATAAATATTCGTTTGTTCCTCATTCCCATGCCATTTTGCACTTTTGTGCTTTTGGACTTTTTTGTCCTTTCTGAGTCCTCCTACATGCCTTCTTTCTGAATTTTTATTCAGGCTCTTCTATCCATAGTGTCCTTTTGTGTGAGAGATGTATTTAATTTTGAGCTCACATATGGAGAAGAAGTTTGGAAATCTTGTACTAATATGGTTCAGTACTTTGTTCTGATACATATTACTTTCTTAGGAGTTTTTTTACTCTTATTTTCCTTTTGGCTTTCAATTCTTGGCATGGGATCTTTTAAATATAATATACGGTTTACCATGCTTCCTATCCATGGGTCTTTGCTGTCACCCCCTAAGACATTTTAAATGTGAGATGGATGGAGCCTCGAAATAGTATTCCAGACCTTTTGATCCTGAGTTATTTTACAAGGATTAAGTAGGAATTCAATGTGTTCATAGCCATTTAGGAAAACTGCTGAACTAGAAAAAGTTATTTCAAATAAATCAATAGTACACAATCTTATAATCAAGGATTTTAGTTAATCCATAATTCTGATGAACTCCATGCAACAAAATTTTGCTTCTTTATTAAAATCAATCACACACTATCTATAACAAACAAAAAAAACAAATCAAAACCAAACCAAGCAATCAGTTTATTTATGTACAAGATAATCAAGAAATAAAAATCAAGAAAAATAAAGTTTGAGAACTAAACCACTAACTGGTTAGTTCTCTGCCCACCCCTATAAATATGACAACTTGTAAGAATGAGGGGCTAGGCTTGACTGCAAATTTAAAAAGGCCTACCCATTATCTAATTATACTAATCTTGAATTGAAAACTACATCTGAAACTAAATCTACTACTTTACAGTCAATCTCATAAGCCCGTGAAAATTGAAGGAGATCAGGTTGGGTGTCTGGTGTACCGCTGGCTTCTTACACTTGGTAATTTCCCAGTTCTAGTTCGATGAAGTAATTTCCCAACACAGAATTCACTAGTTCATTTTTTCCCTCCAACTGAGTAACATTGTGCTTCATTTGAGGTTCTCTTGATGTTTTTATCTGATTGGGTCTTCCCTTATGAGGCAACCACAAATGTGACCAATCTAATACAAAATATCCATCCAGCCTTGCTCACCAATATCAACTCAAAACAAGTCCATAAGCATCAGGTATGTCCGCTACTACAATATCGATGTACTGACATACCTTTTCATTTGAATATAAGTGAATCAGGACATTTTCCATTTCCCCAATTACTTTCACAGCTGTCCTATCTAACTGAATAACCTGTCAGGTAGATGGTTTAGGTTGTCCATTGATATTCTTGTAGACTAAAAGTGGCATAACATTGATTGATGCCCCTGAGTCTACTAAACAGTTGTGCACATTATAGTTGAAAATATCAAAAGTTAATAGAAATGGTGGGGTTCTAGACTTAGACTTACCTCCCACACTTGCTTCACCAATTTCTTCTGTAGGTTGGTTGTTAGTGGGAAGCTCTTCTTCTGGTACTTCAAGTGTTTTTAACAATTTTTCTTTCTGGTGAGGTACATTACACATTTCAAATAACAAGATATTTTCCTTAGGATTTTTAATGTCCTCCACAATATCATACCCCATCTCAGGTGCTTTGAGATTTTTTTTGACATTATCCACCTTGTCTTTAATAGGCTTAATAGGCATGTTAATTTTGTGAGGATCTTGACTTGTAATGGTAAATTTAGGTATTTTATCAGTTGTAGTGTTCTTCTGTACCTTCTTCATATTTTCTTGAAGTTTCTTGATCTTTGGAAATATGGAATTGTCTTCTTTTAACAACCTCTAACTTCTTGTTGTCACATTGGTTTCTGATGTTTCTTCTTGTTTCGGATAACCTTCCTCTTCTGTATCAAACATTGAGACACTGTCCCATAAAACTAGAGCATCCTCTTCTTGTTTTTCTGTGGGTTGATTATCCTTTTATTCCTCATTATCATTTTTTGTTAGTTTGGAGTCCAATAACTCATTCATTACCAATTTCATATAATTTATCAATTGGGGGCAATTTTTCTCAGAATGAGGCTGCTGATGAAAAGTGCAAAAATTATCCATACCTACCTCAGTTAAATTCATTGATGCAGGACTATGTGGAGGTGGTTTAGATTGAGTGTTGTCCTCCCTCCTTTTATAGTAAGGCTTATATGATTTATTAGCTTCCTTTTCTTTTTCCAAACCTATTACTCTGTTGGATAGCTTCTGCATCATCTTCACCATCCCTTCAAAATCCTGTGATTGCTCATCCTTAGTCTTAGTCAGTAATAAAGGTTTTTTACCAAAAGTTTTTTCTTCAGACTGCATAGGATAATTCTCAATGCTTTCCATCTCAGCCTCTACCCTTTAAGCTTCCTCATAGGTTTTCGATAATGTAGGTTTGAATGACATCTTGGAAAACATGGCCAAGTTATGCCCTAGAGCTAAAGTATAGTATTCAATTAGAACTTTATCAGATGGTTTATTAGCTACAATTTTTTTTTTTAGATAAGCAACAAATCTTTGAGTAAAATTATGCACTTTTTCCTTTATTTCTTTTTTTAAAGTGCATAACCCTTTCATTAATGCTGCATGAGTTTTCTGGACTGCATATTTACTTCTAAATATTCTTTCAAATGTGTCCCAGTCTGTGATTGAATTTGCAGGCAAAGCAAAATACCATGAGGTTGCTACTCCTTTCAGGGTATGTGGAAACAACTTGCAGACTACATCTTCATGTTGTCTAGCCCGTAGTCCTTCTATATCCAAGTAAAAACTTTGCAAACGATCATCTATCAAAAGTTTTTCACTTGGGTCAAACTTAGGCAACATTTTCTTCGAAGCTTGAGGCAAATCATGCAAAGGAGGTTCCAGGTTTAAAGGTGACCTAGCGTTCCAAGCCGGTGGTCAATTTGGTTGGTTTTCATTTACATGATCCATGATTTTGGGTGAAGAGTGAGGTGGTGAGTGAATAGGGGTATGAATAGGTGAACAGTAAAGTGTATCTAGGTCCAATTGATTCAAAGGTTGGACAACTTCCTGCAGGGCTGCTTCTACCAGTTCTTCAAGGTCCTCTACCAACACTGAATCTTCTAACTGAGGGCGATCTTTCTTTCGATATTCTCTTCTGGGTAAGAGAGGAATAATTGGTAATCCTCCGATCTTCTTCGCATATTCCCTAGAAAATATTATTAGATCATCAACTACTTTGTTATCTACAGAATATAGATGCTCTTTACCCTTCTCTTCAGGAGTTGGATTGTGAAACAAATTACTTTCAGAACTGTCACCAATGGAATAATTTCGAGAAAATGGGTTTCCTTGGCTAGCCATGCACTGGCTTCCCTCCTTCTAGCGCCAAAAACTGTTGAGCCCTAGAAAATTGCAGTTAACAACAGTCAGGGATTCTCCTTAGTAAGCATTCCGAACTAGTCCGCTACTGTTTGGTATGGGGAATCCATCCAGTTTACGGTTCGGTTACCATAGGTCAAGTAACAAAATAAAAGGTTTTACCAGTTACGGCCCGGTCCACCATGTATATTTTTTAGTTTTTTGAATTTAAGTATGATGTGCAAGTGCCTATCTAAAAATGTAGATTGATAGAGATAATGAGGAACATCACAATGTGATGCGCATGTTCTTACCTCTCATCTAAACTCTTTCGCATCTAAATCACACACAATAAGAAACTAAAACTAACTAACTAACCTATCCCCAGGGAGAAAAAGTATCAGTTATCAATGAGTAATGTGTTTCTGTGAATGCATTAAGAAAAATTACAGATAGTTGTTACTTATTTCAGAACATATGAACATTAATAGATATATGAACAACAAGATAGCTTATTGTTTATGAAAACCTTCATTACTCATAGTGGAAATTTCACAGAATAAACTAGAGTGCATTCATAACATGAACATGGATTCAATGAGTTAGAACGATCTCATAGTTAATGGACATAAGCTAAAAATGAAATAGTTCACATTCAACTGATCCATAGCACAGCATTTAAAACATTCCACCAAGCTTTCTCCAGCAAGAAACTTGTAATTCTTTATTGTGAAAGCAAATGGTTCTTCTTCCAACATACTTCTCACAAATCTGTCTGGGAAAAAATCCTTTCTCTATCTAAGCTCTCCTATATTTATACAAAAAAGAAAAACCTTTGGGCTACCCCCAAATGACTTTTGGGCTTCCCTAACGTTTCAATCCCAAAAATTTGTCTTGTAGTGAGTGCTTATAATTTTATAGAACATATTACATTTAAAACAAAAAGTAATAGAACACATCATGAAGAGGGGACCACTTGGTCATTAATGAAATTTTCCCATGCCTGGGCCTCTGCCGCTAACGATTCTGCTCAATAATCCGTTGGTTCTTTTTAGATCTTGTTGATATTAGACCCTCACTTTCTTCTTCTCTTTTCTTCATCTCTACTTCTTCCTTTTTCTTTCTCTTGTTCCATTCTTCAGCCAACTCTCTTTTGCTTTGTATTTTAGATATGTCTTCTTTGTAGCAGCAATCACCCTATCCTAAACATAACAAAAATTGTATTGGTCTATTTACCACCTCCATATCCATTCTGTAAAATAAAGAATACACAGTATTAATGCATGAAAGGAAAGCATGATAAGGAAAAGAAAATTCTACAAGCTGGGTCTGAAAATCCTCTAAGTCTATATGCAGTTCAAAACACAACCCTAATAGAAAAACTCATCATTAATCATGACTGCATTCAAGATCATCTAACTTTTCAATAAAACATGAACCACACTATCACAGGGACTTCAGTTAGTTAACCTCTCACATAGCATGTGCGATCGTGGGATATTAAAGAATACCCTTAATTTCGAGAGATATTGACTCAAACTCTTTTTGTTGAAACCCCCTCCCAATACTTAAAACCTCCTCCCCACCCCTTTTTATACCTCAATCCTTATAAACCACCCTACCCACCCCCACCTTAAACCCCTCATCCCACCAATACTTGCAATATATCGGTTCGATTTTTGATAATTTTAAAACCCACAATATGAACTAACGTGATAGGATATTGGAAAACAAGTGAAGCCCCCGTGCACACTATCAATAAGACTAATTATCAAATGTGAGACCCTATACTGTGTTCTTATCGTGAAATCCCCAAATCGATTGAAAATCGAAGACCTCCGTCGCCCATGAAATAGGTTAAAAGCACACCAAATCAACGGGAAAACCTTATCGGGAGGAAAAACACTATCGGTGGATGGAACCACTAATGCATCGGCAGGATATTTTACAAGAAAGCCGCAACGACGGATACCAGAAAGACTATGGGTTCTGTGACCAACTAAAATCTTTGGTGATCGGAGGCTCTAAGGACTACAGATCGACGACTTTAAAACTAAGCATTAGAGGAAATTTCACCTCAAAATGGGCCTCCTAAAAAAAATTAATAAATAATAGTTAAAATAATAAAATAATATTTATTAATTTTGGAGGAAGAAAAGAAAAATGTATTTTTTTGTTTGTATTTTCGACATATCTCCCTATGTTTTAACTCAAATTTCGATTGGGAGAGCTTGTTGGATGTGGAATTAAATTATGCATCCAATGAGTACCCACTTGGCATACTTTTGATGCAGCCTGATACCCCAAAAACAAGAAATACCTGAAAAAAAATGTGATGATGATGTCATCATCATGTTGTTTTGGGTATTTCTTGTTTTTCAGGTAGTGGGGTCTGTAAAAAGTATGCCAAGTGGGTACTCGTTGGATGCTGAATTTAATTCCACATCCAATGAGCTCTCCAAATCGGAATTTGAGTAAACAAATGGGGAGATATGTCGAAAATACAAACAAAAAAAGTAGTTTTTTTTATGATACCTATCCCCAAATTTATATTAAAAAAGTGTTTAAGACCTATACAATATTTCAAATTTAAAGCAATTTCATTGGATAACAGATGATGACATGGAATTTGAGTTAAAGTTAAAAGGCCCATTTTGACTTGCAATTTCCTCTAATGCATCTCTGCACTGTCGGCGATATAAAGCACTAAACGCCACCGTATCGAAAATTGGAACCATTATTCAATAAACACATCGGCATCGGTGAGAGGAAGGACTATATGTCAGACAATTAGTTCATTAAGCAGCCACAATGGCGGAAGACAAACTGACTGTGGGTTCTGCAGATCACAAAACTATCGGCGATCGAAACAACTAACAATTAACTCATTGGAACCCCAAGACACAAAATACTCTACAGTGTTGGCGAGCCAAACAACAAGGCCTCCAAAACAACGGCGTCGTAGAAGACTAAAAGTCTGATCACTTGTCGAAAACATTCCGATAGCAAAAACGAAATCATTGAAAAACAAATGGTTTGAGCAATAAACCATGGAATCGACGAGAATAAGAACTATCCGTCAGCATGTTCTCTATTTTCCCTCCAAAATGGCAGCAACATAGAAAACTAATGCCCTGATTCATTCATCAACAGACATCCGATAGAAATAAAGTCAAAAATAATTTAAACAATAAAACAAAAAAGACCACTTAAAGCGCATCGACGAAAAACATAATTGTCCATCAGTCGCATAAAGAACTAATGCCCTGATTCGTTGTCCAACTGACTTCCGACAACGTTCATCGAAAAAATAAAAATAAAACATTAAGTACTCAAATAGACCGAAATGATTTTCAACTGGGCAACGAAAATATTAGTTCACTCAACCTCTGACATAGTGGAAACAAATAGTCAAGTCATCATCTAACCTCCAACAATGATAAAAATCACCAAAATTAGACTTTAAGCTCCAAACATTCAATCAAAACTCCACAGTTCTTATGCATTGGCTAGACAAAAGGTAGTTTTAGATCATTCAACTTCCAAAATGAAGGAAAAAAGTTGACCTCATTTGAACCTCAAAAAATCCAAATTTGTAGCAGAGGAAAAATAGAGTTGAGGAATCCAAACAATCCCAGGCAAGATAAAATCAAAAGGAGGGTCCAATTTTTTTTTTAAATTTGGGAAAAAAACTCACAGCTGCAATAGAAACCTACTTTGATTAAAGTATTAGGCACAAAATATTATAGGATAAATGGTTTCGAGATAAGATCTATCTATTCTACGATGAGCTATTTTTTCCTAGACATACAATCTATCTTCAGTGTACAATTTTCAAAATAAATAGAAACTATAAATGTGTTAAAACATAATATGCAATAGGAAATCAAGTCATATGTGTGCAAAATACTGTGTCGTGTGCATTTTTTCTTTGAAAAATCATGATTCCAGTGGCCCTTAACTAACTATAGTTAGTTTTCCTTAACATGTGCATCTAGTTAAGGTTGATGGGGCACACATATATTACCTATGGGGAATTCAAAAGAATTTCAGCGGCTTAGAATTTCAAGTACATTGAAATTACCTGTTAAAAGGTCTATTCGGCATTTGAAGTGATGTCTTGTAGGTTTTCCTTTTCAAGTTCTAAGTGATGATGATGTTTTACTAAAGAATTCTATAGATATCATTATTGTATGATTGGCCATATACTACAACAAGATGACTTGTTGTAAATTTTGTTTTGTTGGGATTTAGGTCATATGTACTGACTATTTATTGCATTAGTGCATTTCCTTACTTGGAGAAACTATTAGTCATACAGTGAACGCAACGTTATTGAAAAATTCCAGATCCTTTTGTTCATCGTGAACTAATTTCTTTTAGCATTTGAAAACTCAAAATCACTATTTAAGTGCATCTATGACTGCAATATCCTCATGTTTTCAGTTGTTGTTCATGATGTAAACAAAATAATTTCTTTGAGTGGTGTATGTTTATAGGTTGAAATTGCTAGACAAGAAGCAAGGCTAAAAATAGAAAGGGAAAACCTAGAAAAAGAGAAAAGGGTTCTAATGGGTACTGCATCAAGTCAAGATAATCAGGAATCTAGACACATATTTCTTTGTGCTATTGCAAATTGCATCTAAATTAAATAAGGAACCATATCACCACCATATACCTTTGTAAAGGGCATGCCTTTCCTAGCTCTTATTTGTATATTGTATATCGATATAGTTTTGGAAGGGGACCATAGATGGGTCTCTTGTCATCTATGGATTTATGAAAGGTCACATGTAAAGATCAATAATGATTTAATATGGATTTCAAAAGTCTGTTCTGAATATTGTATGCAAACAAAGTTTGCAAAAGTGTCTTTTTTCATCCATGGGTTCATGGAATGTCACAAGTAAACACAAAAAATATATATATAATTTCAATGAATATAGAGTTTCAATGTAAATTAGATAATCACTAATCTATAATGTCATATTTGTTGATGTATTCATAACTTCAGAATGTATTCACTTTTATGTTTTATGTATTGTACGCCGATGTTTATTCCAGGAAGTATCTGTAATGTAATTGAGTCATGTCATGCCCCGATGTTCCTATCAAGAGATTCAATAATGTAATTAAGTCATGTAAAGTCATAGAGGGTAACCCTCCTTATTGATCAAAGGCTAAAGTCCCTGTAGTTGTGGGGCCCTAGGTTTATTAGGCTCTCCTAGAGAAGTCATCCCTAGTGAGTTATTGTCAAGTCAGGAATTAGTATAAATAGAGAGTGAGCCTCTCTATTTATCACACATTCACTCACACTCAGTTGTAGCCCATAACTGAGAGAGAATAAGTTGTTGGGACAAGAGAGAGAGAGACTACTATTGTCGGGAGATCATCTTACTGTTTTTGGGTTTTACTTATGGTGTTGATTCTATCTCTTAGGAAGTTGCGGGGTTTTATCCTTTATGGTTTCCCCGAGGAAAATCTTTGTGTATATTGTTTATTGTGTTTGATTTTTGTGCTTGTTATTCTCTCAGTTAAATATCCTATGATAATGCTAGCTTGAATGATAAGAATCTAACATGGTATCAAAGCTAACCTGAGAAGAAGACATTGTGCAGCTACGGAAACTAGGGCTTCCTACTTTTTGGCTCTCTCTCCACATATTTTCAGCAAAAGGAGGTTGGGATTACTCTCCTTTATAGGGTGTATCTTTCTATTGAAGCATAATTTGATTCTGAGCATTTTTTAGTTTTTGACCCGACACTCCTGCCAAAAATTAGCGCTTTCCACAGAAGTTGAATTTTTGAGTGAGCCCAGGCCTGGATTGATCTCCTCCCCAAAATGGAAATTTAGAGATCAAGATCAAAGTTTTTGGTTGGATAGAACTCCGGGAAAGTCACGCTAATCTACTCCTGAACCAGCTCTGCAGAAATTCAGCTCTAGATCTAGTCCCGACATCTTGACCTGGTAAGATCTAAATATTTTGTATTTACATTTGAGGTTCTCAGTTAAGATGTCTCATCATACCAATATTGATGAAAATATTGAGGGAGCTGATAACTTTCGAGATTGGAATTATAGGATCTCCCTGGTCCTGGAAGAAAATAAGTTGGACTTTTACATCAATGAAGAGGTTCTAGTTCTAGAGGGAGATGAGGCTAAGGCCTTACACAAAAAGAAATTGTTCATGGCTAAGAGGATTATTATTTATTCAATTAAATATCACCTCATACCACATGTGTCCTCCCTAAAGACACCTAAAGCTATGTTTGATGCCTTGACCAAACTCTTTGAAGGGAAGAACATAAATCAGAAGATGACTTTGAGAAACCAATCAAAGAATGTAAAGGTCCAGAATGCGGAGACCATACAGTCTTACTTTACAAGGGTCTCTCAGATCAAGGAACAACTGGAAGTAGTACATGAAGAAGTAGAGAATGCAAAAATTGTGATGACCACCTTGAATGGTCTACCTAGATCATGGAACTCCTTCATTCGAGGGATTTGTGCAAGGAAGAATCTAGTCAAGTTTAGTAGGCTGTGGGAAGAATTCTCACAATACGAAGCTCAAATAATATCCTGAGAAGAAAATATGGGAAGTGAAGACCAAGCTCTCATAGTACACTCCAAGAAAAGTAGAAGAAACTCAAATCACCCCAAAGGTAAGCACTTCCACCAGAAAGATAGCACTAGAAGAGATTTATCTAAACTCAAATGCTATAAATGTGATGAAAGAGGACACTTTGCGAGAGATTGTCCTAGAAACAAAAATAGCTCTCACAAATAGAATGGAAACAAGAGAAGACATCATGCTCATGCTATAGAGGATGATGAACCTTCCACAAAGACAATCAGACAAGAAAGTGATGATTCTTAAAGTGATGAAGAATATGTTTTGATTTCCGCTCTCACAAGAACTATCACACATGGAAGCAATGATTGGATTATAGATAGAGGTTCTTCCAAACATATGACATGATTCAAAGAATCCTTTGTGAAACTATTTGAACATGAGTCACCTCACAAGATGAAACTTGGGGATGACTACCAGTATCCAATAAAAGGCAGTGGTGAATCCCCCTATAAGCTAGACTCTAGAAACTCTATGAAGATGAAGGATGTATTTTTTATACTAGGACTAAAGAACAACCTCTTCTCCATATCTGCATTGGATGCAAAAGGCATGAGGGTTTCATTTGTAGATGTCCAAGTTCTTATGTGGCCAAAGGGAAATACCATCGATGATGCAGTAGTAATTTGGGAACAAGAAGGAGGTCTATACAACTTGAAGGGCCAACCAGAACAAGATTTGGTTCATAACTCAGTAGAACCAAATGAACTTTGGAATAGAAGGCTTGCACATGTGCACTACAGAGCACTACCACTTTCAAGCAAAGTTGTTGAAGGTCTTCCAGAAATATAGACAAAACATGACGGTGTATGAAAAGGATGCGTGAAAGGAAAGAACACAAAGAAGACATTTCCAAGTAGCGAGAGCAAGGAAAAAGGAATCTTGGAAATCATTCACTTCGATGTATGCGGTTTGATGTAAACTAGTTCATTAAGCGGGTATGTATACTATGTTTCTTTTATTGATGATTTTTATAGGAATACATGGATATACTTCATGAAGAACAAAGATGAAGTATTCAGCAAGTTCAAGGAATTCAAATCCTTGATCGAGAACCACACAGAAAAGAAGATCAAGACATTTCGATTAGATAATGGTGGAGAATTCACATCAAATGAATTTAAAGAGTTATGCAAATATTCAGGGATTAATAGGGAGTTATCCAATCCATATCATCCACAACATAATGGGGTTTCAGAAAGGAAGAATAGAACGATCATGGAAGTTGCAGGGGCCATGCTTCATGATCAAGATCTTCCCATGCATCTATGGGAAGAAGCTGCCAGAACAGCGGTGTATGTACAGAACTATACTCCACATAGAGTACTCAAGAACAAGACACCTGAAGAAGTCTTTTTCTGCAAGAAACCATAAGTCATCCATCTCCAAATATTCTCCTGTCCTATATACATACACATTCCAAAAGAAAAGAGGACATAGTTAGATCCTTCTAGAAAGAACAGTATATTTGTGGGATATAGTGAAAGCTCTAAAGCTTATAGAATATACTTCCCAGGATTCAAGAAGATCGACATAAGAAGAGATGTAACATTCAACAAAGATTCATCTTACAACAAATCTAGAAAGAGACCAGTTGAAGACTCCGAAGAAACATAAGTACCCAGAATTCAAGATACAACTAGGAACGATGCAAATCAGGATGAAGATCGAGAAATAGAACCCCAAGAACCTGTAGATCCACCTCAAGAAATGAATCCTCATAAGAGGATACCTGCATGTGTATGAGATTCTATCCAAGGTGCAGAAAGATATGGGGCTCCCGAAGAAACACATAGAGAAATAAAGAGAACTAGGTCCTGCTCCAGTTATGTGGCCCTACTATGTGACATTGTTGATAAAGAACCTTCCATCTATGAAGAAGCAGTAGAGAAGAAATAATGGAATGATGTTATGATCAAGGAGTACTAGTCTATCATGAATAATGATGTCTAGGATGGTGTGCCTAGACCAGAAGGGAAGTTTGTCGTGAATTCTAAGTGGATCTACATGATCAAGCATCCTGCAGATGGAAACATAGAGAAATATAAAGCAAGATTTGTGGCTCGTGGCTTCTCCCAGAAAGAAGGAATAGATTATGAAGAAAATTTTGCACCTATAGCCAGATACACTTCCATCATATCGATACTTGTTCTGACGGCATTGATGAAATGGAAGATACACTAGATGTATTTTAAGACTACTTTCTTAAATGGTGTATGGGAAGAGGAAGTGTATGTGGATCAGCCACTTGGTTTTGACACACATGACTCGGATACTCATGTGTGTAAATTGAAGAAATCCCTGTACGGTTTGAAATAGGAACCCAGGACATGGTATGATAGAATTGATAGATTCCTATCTAGTTTGGGATTCACTAAGAGTAAAGAAGATTCCAACCTTTACTACAAGGTTGAAGAAGGGAACCCAGTGATGCTCCTGTTGTATGTAGATGATCAATTTGTAACAGGTATGGATGGGTTGATTATTGATACAAAGAGGAAGATTGCTACCGAGTTTGAAATGAAGGACTTGGGTATGATGCACTATTTTCTAGGCATGGAGGTGTGGTAGAGAACAGATGGAATTTCCCTGGGACAAGGCAAGTATGTGGTAGAGATCCTGAAGATATTTAGGATGATGGATTGCAAGGCCATGACCACACCTATGGCATCGAACCTGAAGCTATTGAGTGACATTTGATCAGAAGCGGTTGATGCTATGATGTATCGTCAGATGATTGGGTCCTTGATGTACCTAACGAATACAAGACCAGATATTTTCTTTGCTATGAACACATTGAGCTAGTTCCTCACAGATCCTAGACATGTTCACTTGATTGCTACAAATCTTATTCTGAGGTACCTGATGATGAATTTTAATGGTTATATCAATTCTTAAAACATTTAGCATCATAACATCAGAACCATAAGCCAAAAGATCACTAAAATATAGACAAGTACAACCACACAAAAAATAACACAAATATTAATCCTGCGAAAACCCTAATGGGAAAAACCCAGCAAAATCTTCCTCAATATAGATGCCCCAAAAGATAAAAGGTAAAATTCAAAAGACTGGTCCTCCTCCTTCTCCTGCTACAACTATTTCTCTCTCTCTCTCTCTCTCTCTCTCTCTCTCTCTCTCATGCGCTACACAAGTGAGTGTGAGTGTGATCAAATGAGAAGCACCTCACCTCTATTTATATTCTTTCGTTCACTTAATAATTAATTCAGTTATGTAGGCTCAAGTAATCCTAATTTAATTATGTAGGCTCGAGTAACCACAACTAGGGTACTAATGACCCAACTTACAACAGAGGGGACTTCCTCATGACTCTTATTAGTTCTCTCGATTAGGAAAATCAAGGTATAAAGAAATACAAGTGATTCTCTTGGTAGGAATGTTGGGGACCAATAAAGAATACATATAGAATATTCTTTGAATTTACAATAATTCAACACTTGAAGGGTACAGTTGATTATGGGATCAAGTACAAGGTGAATCAAGAGATTAAGTTGGAAGGTTATGTTGATTCAGACTATGCAGGTAGTGCCATCGATAGGAAGAGCACTTCGGGGTATTTCTTTAGTATGGGATCAGGTGTGATCTCTTGGTTTAGCAGGAAGCAGTCCTATGTGCAACTAAGTACAGCCGACGCAAAGTATGTCATAGCTTGTTCGGCTAGCTGTGAGGAAGTGTGGCTTAGAAATCTACTGTCTTATTTTTTGATTTCCATTTGGATGCTACTTGTATAAATTGCAACAACTAGAGTTGTGTGAATTTGTCTGAGAACCATGTGTTCCATGACAAGTCGAAGCATATCAAGATGAAATATCACTATATCAGGGATATGGTGCAGAGAGGAGTAGTGAATCTCTAGTATGTTTGCAATGGACAAGCAGATAGCTAATGTGTTGACCAAGCCATTGGCCAGAGTGAAGTTTGAGTACTTCAGGGAGAAGCTTGGTGTTCTCCAAATCGAGGTTCCTTCCAAGCGGAAGTGATGATTCTGTGAGCCCTTATGACATGGTGAGAGGATTGGTTCCTTCCATGGTCAAATTTAAGTGCAAATATCCTTTGATATGATTGTAGCCTATGTTACCACATGATCAGTGTAGATCGATTCTGATGTGATTGAGGAATGTGTTCCCACATCATCAGATATAAGTACTGAAGGCCATTCTTTAGGATAATGGAGGCACCTCGTTAGTTACCAGGAATACTCAGCTTAGAGCTGAGAGCCATTCTGATATGACTATGGGATTAGCTCCCACATGATCAGATATAAGTGCAGAGCCATTATGATATGATTGTGGGATTCACTCACACATGATCAAATGTAAGTGCAGAACCATTCTAATATGACTATGGGTTGGCTCCTACATGATCAGACGTAAGTGTAGAGCCATTCTAATATGAATCGGGGATTGGCTCCCACACACTACTACATTTTGACCAAAAATATGACAGATGTCATGTCATATTTTCGACACTTCCCTATCGCATGTACAACACTTTGGTTTTTTTGAAGCGTCGAAAACTTGTCATCGGTTACGCGACACTTAAGTAACCGTCGCTTAAGCGACACGTAAGTAACCATCGCTTGAATTTAAATCGTCGATTATCCGACACTTAGTAAGCGACAATGACCAAAATTTTTATAAACATTTACACCCACAGGCATTGCTTAAACGACGGAGAGACGGATTAAGTGTCGAATCAGCGACATAAAGATCTGTCGTTTAAGCGACATATAAGCGACTAGGCATCGGATAAGCGACGGAAGTTAAATAGTAGGCGTCGAATCAGCGACATAAAGAACTATCATTTAAGCGACAAATAAGCGACTAGGCATCGGATAAGCGACACTTATAAGCGTCGCATAAGCGACGGAAGTTAAAGACTAGGCGTCGGATAAGCGACACTTATAAGCGTCGCTTAAGCGACGGAAGGTAATTTTTTTTTTTTTAAATAATTGTAAATTGGGTATAAGAAAACTCTCAAGATAGCATATTATCAAGCCAAGTGCAAGCTTTGGGTGATTCTGTTAAATTATCAAGGTTAATTGTGTGCATACATATCACATTAAGACCTTTAAAGTTGCATGCATATTCTTCCTGCACTAAATTGGCATACATATAACATTAATACTTCACGAGTTGCATGCATATTCTTCCTACACTAAATGACATATTGATTGTAACTTATATAATCATATATGTTGTTACCCACATACTATAGTATTTAATTTAATTTTTTGATGTTTTGATAAAGGCAAAGTCTCATATTTACACAACAAGAAGCATGCATATGACATCAAAAGGACTTATAAACAAATAAGTAGAGCGAAAGATTAAATTTTTGAGATAGCATTCTCATGAAAAAGCAAATCAAGTTCATTATAAACCTCAATGTTAATGCATATGCTGGTAATGTTCAAGTCTAACAAACACAAAAGCTGAGTGTGGACACTTGAAACCCCTTATGGTTTATAAACTTCAATTTGAATACATATGCTGGTAATGTGCAAATCTAACCAGCACAAAAGCTGAACATAAACACTTGAATCCCCTGGTAATGTTTAAGGCATATAAATTGTCTTTAAAAGGCTTTACCATAAGTCGGAGAAAGAAAGAGTTTCATAAGTCTCTTTTACAGGTAGGAATTGCAACACAAGAGGCTTATCAAAAGGCTTTACCATGAAGGAAAGATACAGGAAGCAACAACTATATTAATGGAATTGGAATTAAGGAAAGATACAGGAAGCATCAGCAGCATTCTATAGAGGATGGGAGGTTTGCTTATACTGATGATGCTCTTGTTCTTGTAGCTCGCATTCTTATTATAAGGACATCCACGGGGTCAAAATACAGGTGGGTAGCATACGATTTCTGCCAGCTTAAAACAAAGATTAAGAACCAAAAACTAAAATAACCAACTTAAGTGTAGGATAGCAAAGAAGAGCTTGAAACTTAGTTACTAATCCTAAAGCATTCCCCCCAACACCAACACTGTCATATGAACCCGGTCGAGCTACTGCTGCGGCCTGTTGAAGTTGTACAGGTCCCTTTCTCTTGAGCACATGAACAACTGGTGACATTGGTTGTTTTACTTTCTCTGATTCATTATGGGGCACTGTAAAGAAAGTAGCATCTGGAGGAGCACCCTCTCCCAATAGGTGCAAATGCTCAAAATGAGAAAGACACATTAAAATGTGCTCCCACGCTTCTTGCAGATAGTTACCATCTTCATTGGCAATATTGATAATGGCCTGCAAAGTAAAATATACAAAATCTGTTGAAATAGTAAATCAACATTAAACTGTATGAGCAGGAATATAAACCATAGTACCAGACTTGACACAGGACAAGACTCGTTTTGGACAGAGTCAAACTCGACTCAGGACTCTCCAAATACTCACGAGTCAACCTAGGACAAAGACTCAACACAATGAAAAATACAAGAAATGTAGGTTTTCAAAAAAAAATCTTTTTTTATAATAAATGAGATATTACACTGATTGTAATACAAATACCCTGTATAAAAAAAGAAAAAATAACATATCCAAACACAACCAAGTATAACACAATTCACATCAAGTTCAACCATCATACTACAGATCTATTATCATCATTCATCCATCAAGATTCAAGATCACCATGGACTATAGATCATGATTCATCATAATACATATCTATTATCATCATTCATCCATCAAGATTCAAGATCGCCATAGACTAGGGATCATGATTCATGAATGCCAAATCATCAAATGTCCTAGATTCCAGTGAAAAACCCTAGAAGTGGATCAAAACCCTAGCTACTGTACTTCAAGTTCGAAACCCTAATCCTAAAACCTTCTGAGTGTTCTTAGAAATCTCCATGCAAAATGGATATGAATGGTAAAAATATGAGAAAAAACACCTTTTAGACTCTTTGACTCAGGTTTTTTACTAACTTGGCATGTTTTCCAAGGACTTGGCGAGTTATCAATATTGAATCACTCGGAAAGTTCTTCGAGGTGAAGGAAAGACAATCCAGGCTTGTGTTAGACCTGCCGGCTCCAAGTCAAACCAACCCATTTCA
>LPNX010336664.1:83762-104256 GCA_001517045.1 Pseudotsuga menziesii | reverse complement strand
AACCTAGCCGTACATCTATTTATATGAATGTGTGTAGGAAAATGAACCTAGGCTTTCCATTTTAATGTGTGTGGGATAATGAACCTAAGCGACGACGCTTTCTGTTTTAAATAATTAACCAATTAAGACAAATTTTTAAATGATTGAGCAATTTAAGCGCCGTCGATTAAGCAACGCTTGGAAGCCTGGCCATCGCTTAAGCGACGCTTATCCCCACCATTTCAAAAAAAAAATTATCTTTCAATTTTTTTTTTTATCTTCCATATTTTTGGCACGGTTAAAAGAATAAATCCACGCGCCGTCGGAAAAAACCGTTGGATTTTGGATCGAAATGTACTAGTGACATGATCAGATGTAAGTGCAAAGCCTTTCCCCGGATGATAGATGGTGTGTCATATCATGCTGACGGATGTAAGTGCAGAGCCTTTCCCCATATGATAGATGGTGTGTCCTATCATGCCAATGGATGTAAGTGCAGAGCCTTTCTTTGGATGGTAGATGGTGTGTCCTACCATGCCAGTAGATATAAGGGCTGATCCCATCATTGGATAGTAGATGGTGTGTCCTACTATGCCAGAGGATATAAGTGCTATGCCTTTCTTTGGATAGTATATGGTGTGTCCTACTATGCCAATAAATGTAAGTGCTGAGGCTTTCCTTGGATGATAGATGGTGTGTCCTATCATGCCAGTGGATGTGAGTGTTGGGCCTTTCTAACATGGTGGTGGATGTGTTCCTCCCATGGTCATATGTGAGTGCTGGGCATGCCTTTATGACATTGTGTTGGATGTGTTCCTCTCATGGTCAAATGTAAGTGCTGGGTGGGACATTCTGACTTAGGGTCAGATATAAGTGCTGAAGAAGACCTACATGGAGGCTAGGCCTACAACTAGCATGAAAAATGGTTGGCTTCGTAGAACTTCCTATGACAAGAAGAATCGAGAGATAGCATGTCTGATGATGATCCAATAGAGATGATCTAGATCTAGAGATGATACAAATCTAGTGATGATCTAGATCTAGTGATGATCTAGTGATGATCCAAATCCAGTAATGAAGATGAATTGAAGATGAAGATGACTTAAAGATGAAGATGACTTGAAGATGAAGATGACTTAAAGATGAAGATGACTTGAAGATGAAGATGACTTGAAGATCACGATAACTTGATGATGATCCAGTTGATACAAAGAAGAAGACTATGCTGATAAACTGTGTTGAGAGAATACCTTCCTAGTTAAGAGGGAGTGTTGATGTATTTGTAACTCCGGAATGTATTCACATGTATATTTTATGTATTGTACCCCGATGTCTATTACAGGAAGTATCTGTAATGTAATTGAGTCATGTCATGCCTCGATGTTCCTATCGAGAGATTCAATAATGTAAACAAGTCATGTAAATTCATAGAGGGTAAACCTCCTTATTGATCAAGGGTTAAAGTCCTCGTAGTTGTGGGTCCCTAGGGTTATTAGACTCTCCTAGAGAAGTTGGCCCTAGTGAGTTATTGTCAAGTCAGGAATTAGTATAAATAGAGAGTGAGCCTCTCAATTTATTACACATTCACTCACACTCAGTTGTAGCACATAACGGAGAGAGAAGAAGTTGTTGGGACAAGAGAGAGAGAGAGAGAGACTACTGCTATCGGGAGATCATCTTACTGTTTTTGGGTTTTACTTTTGGTGTTGATTCTATCTCTAAGGAAGTTGCAGGGTTTTTTCCTTTATGGTTTCCTCGAGGAAAATATTTTTGTCTATTTTCTATTGTGTTTTATTGTTGTGTTTTTTATTCTCTTAGTTAAATATTCTAAGATAATTCTAGCTTGAATGATAAAAATATAGCAATATTTTTTATGAAAATTTGATTATTATGTCATACATATCTGGTTTACTTTATAATTTGTGCCATGTTTTTTTATAAGCTAGTAAGTATTTCTATTAATAATCAAATAAATTTATAGAGGATGAGAAAACTAGCTGACTTAGAGAGGCCCAAGTGTTTTAATTTTCCAATAAAGTACCATGGTCCAAAATTATTTGGGTTCTTGGGCTTTGGTATTCTGGTTCAGGAACAAAAGGGCCCATGTTTTTCTGGATTTTTACATCTTGAGTATAGTCTTGTTAAACTTCAAACCATTCCTTAATGTTAGCAAAATCTCACGTTGAATGCGGTCTATGGTATATCTGAAATAGAAGTCTCGAGGTTTGAACCCTTGGTTCAAAAATAGGGCTCTTTCCCTTGTAAGGGTCTCTAGTTTGGGCTGCTCTAGCCATGCTGAAGATTAGGGAGTTGAATAAGGTGAAGGGGACGTTGGTTGAGAGTGCTGAAGGTTGAGCATCATGATTGGTAACAAGTGAAGGACTATATTGAAAAGAAAATGAACCCCCATAGTAGAACCAAGGTTGATGTCAGATAGCTCAAGGAACACATAGAGAGAGATCTAGAAGGGAGTCTAAACTAAAAACCAAGAAAACCACAAACCCATAATGTTGAAAAGCATGAATTGAAGCCACTGGAACTAGAACAAAAGAAGAATCAAAGACCAGGGATTCAAAACCAACCTGTTTATAGCTTGAATCAATCAACTAGCTTGGAGCTGAATCACTTTCCCGAAGTTTCCAAAATCCCTTGTTGTGAGGTGATGCACCTATTGGAACAATGGTTTATTTTGCAAATTGCCTTAATGATGCAAATTCTGACCATGATTTCTTCTGCGAATTTTTGAAGGGATAATCTAAACCAATGAGCCAAGATCATATCTCTGTATTGTGAAGGATCACTGTTTGAGGTGGTCTGATCATATCTCATGAAGGTGGTTAATGAGTTTCCTGAGGATTGATGTCTGGCTTACCAAAAGTCCCTGCAGTGTGGTCATGGGACCCAACGTAAACATGTACTATATCTAGTGTCGATGTATATAAAATTTATAAGTTCCATAATTATGATATTTACAGTTATAGTGTGTGTGTGTGTGTGTTAGTTATACCTACCATATCTGGACTTTCTTTTTTAAAATCTAGCAGATCTGTGTATCCTTTTTTCTATGTTTTTTGTTTTTTAGTGAGGTTTCTTTTTTTTTTATAATGATTTGTTAGGAATTTTGGAGATCGGCCTTTATACAAAGAATATTGTTGATTTGATCTGAAACTATTCCAAATTTTGGAAGTATCCTTTTCAAGGCACTGGATATGCTATTAATTACCTCCCCCATTACCAGAGTGCTATGTACAAATAGATAGTGGCTGACTAAGGGGATATTTGAGGTCATTTTGAGATCTTTGATCTCTGCTTTTCATCTAATTTAGTTGTCTCCCAGAGCATCCACATTTATGTTGAAGGAAAGAGAAAAAAGATGGTATTGTTGCCTCACTCTTCTTGTATCCTTGAACAATCTTGATGGGACCCATTAATTTGCATAGTAAAGAATTCCAAGAAGAAACACCCTGAAATACATTCTGCCCATTTTTTTGTAAACCAATTCTCAAAAGTTATGTTTACAAGGGTTATCCATTTTACTTTATCATAGGCTTACTCATATTGGGTCTTGATGTGTGTCAAACTATTGCCTCTTTGGACTGAAATCAGACTATGATATATCTACCTACCATGAACTCTACCCATTCCTTGGATATAGGGAACACCATATTCAACCTATAAGCTTTTGATATAATCATGTAGGATGTGTTGCATTAGAAGGGCCTGAAATTGTCAAAACAAGCTGCCTACTCTCTCCTAGAATATGGGTGAGGAAGGTTGAGGTTAAGGCATTGAAAATTCTCTTTGATTTCCTCAATTCCATAGCTCAACCTAGTAGTTCAAAATTGATAGCATCTTGCATCTTCTGATAGAAGCCACTGTGAAACCTTCTGTGCTAGAGGCTTTGTCCTTCTTCATTGAGGAAATTTCTTGAGGTAGTTATTCAGTTATTGGGGTTAGTTGGATCATGTATCATTTGATATTATTTTGGGATGCATCCTTGGGAGGTTTCTGCACTCTTCTAATTTGTTTCCATGTTATCTGTTAGCAATTTCTTGAAATCAATCTCTATCCAGATATGTATGTTTTGTTGCATTGTTCTTATTATCTTCTGTGATTATTATTGAAACCTTTTACTAGCACTTTCTGATCAGGTATGCTCTATGGGAGAAATTCGAATCCCTACCTCTTTTCATCCACTGAATACCGGATTTCTGTTTTCAGAATGGTTTTTGTTGTTGGTATTCTAGGTACCGATTGAATTAGAGTTGATTTTCTCTGACATCCTTGACTTCTCATATTCTTTCTGTAGTGTTTCATTTTCACGCTCTAACTATTCTTTTCTTGGAATATATTGTCAAAAACCTTCCTTATTCCATTACTTAAATTTAAGCCTGATTTAAACATTTTCCAGCATCTTCTTTCGGCTAAACAATTTAGATTTCCTAGGGGATGTAATCTGTTTAAACTTTTACTAGGATCTTCTTTCTCCTAAACATTTTGGATTGCTACAGGGTGTAATCTGTTCCTTTGATTTTTTTTATTATCCTTGAAATATTTTTTGATCAAGTATGCTCCATGGTTGAATTTAGAATCCCTCTCTTTTTGAGTCACTGAACACTAAATTTCCATTTTTGGAATAATTTTTTTTTCAATTTATTGTATCCTAGGTGCAGATTGGAATATAGCTGATTTTATATGATATCTTTGACTTCACCGATTCGTTTTGCAGTGTTTTCATTTCAGCCTCCACCTCCTTTCTTGGAATATATATATATATATATATATATATATATATATATATATATGTATGTGTGTGTGTGTGTGTGTGTGTGTGTGTGTGTGTGTGTGTGTGTGTGTGTGTGTGTGTGTCTTTTTATGCAATATGGAAAAAAGATATACATGAGATCATAATTTAAAGGGGCATGTCATGATATTTTGGTTTCCCCTTTGACAACATCCACACTGATTGGCCGATGATCCAAGAGGGAACCTTTAAGGAAAGTAAATGGGTATGGTTCAACGCCTTTGGCTGGCCAATTTTTGCAAATTAGGATTAAGGAATATGTATAGCCTTTCCATTACTAGACTACTTCCTTTTATTATATTGTTCAAAGTAAATGAAAATAATCCATTTAATTTTTCAATATTTATTACATAGTTCTTGAGAAAATCCCTGGGAGTGCACTTCCTATGTACCTTCTTTCTTTTCTTTCATGGGACCACGATGGTAAGTTTAGATCATGTCCGAGGATCTATGGCAGATCTTTGTATTTTTCTACTTCTTTGGACAGGTTGTTCCAATATTTTGGCTTCAAAATTTGGTTAAGGTTGTTTGAGTATGTTAAAATTGATAGGCCTAATATGCAAATGATATTTTAAAAAGGTCTTCAAGATGCTCAAACTTCATTTCTTCTATCTAGGAAAACTATGTAATGCATTTCTATTTTAAGAAATCAATGAAAGCTATGTATAATTTATCTCTTGAGATTGTATAATACAATATTTTAGTCTAGATTTATAGGTGGACACCTTTCTCACTTTATGAATGATGTGAATCATGTTTTCAAGTACTGTAAAATGTTGTTTTTTTAATTATTTTTATTTTGGAATTGTGTTTCAATTTCATATACATTTATCAAAAAAAGGTGTTTGAATGGTCAACTATTTGTATGAAATTTGTTCAATCCTGATGATTGGGTAGTTATTTGGGCGTTGATGGTATAAATTGCATAGTCATGTCACTCTTTCTTCCTTTGAATACAATTTGTCACACTCTTGAGCTTGTAGTGAGAATGAGATTGCATCGGTAATTTTCCATCCACATCAGCAATTGAATCATGAATAGTTTTAGTCAGCAATCAACTCACAAAGAGTGAACATGCCACAAGTGGGATTTGAACCTAGGTGGAGAGGATAACATTCTTCCTCCCAACCACTTGAGCTAGATCCCATTCACTATAGCCCTGTCACTGTATCTTTTTCAAAGGGTCATGCTTTGAGTGCCTTGGATTGTAATATATGTCCTTAAGTCCTTAGGTCTGCTGATACCTTCTTACCTATGTACCCATGGATGATATATTTCACAATCAGCTAGAGGTATCAATCACTGGATGTATTTGCCATGCTCACAAGCCAAGGAAACTGTTTAATGATTTGAAATTTTGCATGTTTTGTGCATTTTACTTATTTTCATTCCTATGCTTGTTTTGCAGAAAGGTGAAATTGGTTGCTTTGGACAGAGGAAGTCAATCTATAAACAAGGAAATTTAGCAATGGTAAAGAATAATTTCAAGAAGGAACATCCTCTAGGCATGCATTCTCCTATGTCTCTTAAAGGTTTACAACTTTATATTTAACTCTTGTGCTTTATCTCCCTCTCTCTGTAGTCACTCTGTTTCTATATGTCATTCTCTTAGTACAACCCCACTATTTTTAATAGGCGTATGGGTGATTCCTTAGGAATTAAATGGGGCTGGATGTTATAGTTGTCATATCTTTCTTAATACAACAAATGACCAACAAAAAGATTGATGGGTCTTAAGAGTGCAACAAACTGTAAATATTCAAAGGGAATGTAGGATCTAAGTACAACTAACAATAAACAAGGGAGTAGTAGAATCTAGGTACAATAGAGGAGGAAAACCCTAGCTCAACATCAGTATCATGGAATTTTTCTAAAGAGTAATAGAATATTGATTTTGTTGTAATAATTTGCATATTTCTGTAGATTGTCCCTCTAAAGTGGTAGTAACCAGGTTCTACTATTTATTATATTTAAAAGGTATAATCCTAACTGTTAGAATAATCAACTCATATTTTACCACCTTAGACATTAATTTAATTATTTTTGTCTTATTTGCCTAGTTCATGTGTCCCACCTTATGCAAATTGTCACTTACCTATACATAGTGGTCAAAATTTCCTTATTTGACTCATGTAGTACTTGGGAAACCTCAAGGAATCAATTTTGCTTTATTCCTAGCCTCCTAGGTGCCCTTCTGTTTTTTTCTGCTTTATTGCTTGCTTTTTCAGTGTTTTAAGGCAATAGGGAAAGTTTGACTAGGTGAGGTGAACTAGTTTTTTGTCCTCTTCATCCTCCACTCTTTTCTCCTTGGAAAAGCATGTATGAGTTGTCATTCCATCACTATTTAGCTTTCCTAAGCCCTTTTTCTAATTCATGAGCTCCATGACAGATTTGGGATCAGCTTTTTACACCTATGGGGGATTTGGTTAATTTCAGTAAGCCTGCTTTATGCTAGATTTGAATTGCTCCTCATGCATTCGAATCCCTGATGTAATTATTTAATACAGAAACCTGTTATTTTATAGGGTTGGATATTGTACACTGAGTTAATACACTTTAGTGTTTAGCTCCAATTTCAGTCTCTTTTGTGAGTGATTTTGCATAATCAATTGTTAATTGTTGTGAGTAAAATTAATCTATCACTGGGTTCAATTTCCACATGGTATCAGATCCATTATAGATCGATTTCTCTCCTTCAAAATTGTTTTGCAGGTTCGACATCAGTGACTGGGAGCTTTCTACTGATAGCCGGGACAGATTTTCTAAGCTATGGATCAATCACAGAAAACTATCTTGACTCCCTTCAATTTCTTTGAATGGAACGCAGAGATGGAGATACTGTTGAGAGTGAAAGGCCTCTATAGGGTGACTATGGAAACAGAAGCAAAGCCCAATGTAGCTGCAGAGATGATAAAATGGCACAACAGGAGGGATGAGGCCTATGGTCTCCTGTGTCTGAGTATTTCCAGAGACATCCTTTTCCATATCGATGGATTGACATCACCGAATGAAGTATGGGAGAAGCTTTTTGATCTTTTTGGAAAGACAGATGAGATGAGGGGACATCAAATCGAAAATGAGCTTATTTCTCTGAGTCCAAATACCTTTGAATGCCTACAGCTATATTTCTCCAGGTTCAAAGCACTTGTTTTGCAGCTCAAATAGTGTGGGATCGAAAAGAAGGATTATCAGCTCATCTTCACGATTCTCTCGAAGCTAGGCCCTGACTACTCAGTGTTTGTTTTGACCTTCTATGCCACAAAACTGACAGCTTGAACCTGGAAGATGCCTAGCCTTGCATATTTCATGGAATCTCTCACACAAGAACAGGACAAGCTGGTGATGATGGGAACCATCAAACCATCCAAATATCAAGCATTGATTGCTGGAGATTCGAAAGTAAATTCAAAAAGCAAAAAGAAAGATAAAAAGCCACCTGAGCAAAAGAGAGACGAGAAACAGTCTCCGGAGGAGCCACAAGGTTCCAAGAAGAAGTACCAAAAGAAGAAAAACAAAGGTGAAATGAACAAGTGCGCATACTGCAATAAGGGCAATCACACTGAAAGCTCTTGTATGAAGAAGCAAATAGACATGCTGACCCAACTCCTAGAGAAGAATGGCATCTCCCTTCCAGAAAGCTCAAAGAAGAGAGAAGGAGGATCAAGTTCAGATGACAGAGAGAGAGTTCATGCATTGGTTGCTGGCACATCAAGCTCACCCAGTTTTATCATTGATTCTGGAGCTTCAAGACACATGGTTTCGACCAAGGAGGCCTTATCCTCACTTGATATGTCGAAGGGACCACCTATAGTACTGGGAGATGACTCTCTCACCGAAATTTTGGGCAAAGGGAGGATTGATCTTGATCATGGTCAGTTCAGCAATGTCTTGTATGTGCCTGGTCTTGCCTCCAACCTCTTGTCAGTGTACCAGATGACTCACACTGGGTTTCCTAAGAAGGTCATATTCTCCCCTGATGAATTTGAGATCACAGAGATCTCAAGTGGTAAATTTATTTCAAAAGGAGTTGCAAATCATGCTCAGAAGGTATACATGTTCTCACACATCCTACCCTACTCAAACCCCTCTGCTCTTCTGATTCATTCTAATGAAGAAAGCAAGATTTGGCAAGAAATATTTGGCCACCTAAATTACAAGTATCTTTCTGATCTTAGTGAAAAATAGATGGTCATAGGGTTTCCCAAGATAAAAATTTCCAAAGGAGTCTGCCAAGGTTGTATCCTAGGAAAACACCCAGAGCACAAATTTGAGAGAGCTAGTCATGAGAGAACCTCTGCACCCCTCGAGCTGATCCATAGTGATGTTTCTGGCCCATTCCCTCATATGTCCATGATTCAGGCCAAATATGCATTGAATTTTATTGATGACTTTTCCAGGTATTGCTGGGTTTACTTCCTGAAACACAAGTCTGAAGTTTTTGGCCTCTTCAAAGTCTTTAAGGCTTTGGTTGAAAACCAGTATGGGAGGAAACTCAAGGTCCTCAGATCTGAAAATGGTGGTGAGTATGTCAAGTATGAGTTTATTCATTATTGTGTAGATGTAGGTATTCATATGCATCATTCTATCCCTTACACACCACAGCAGAATGGTGTTGCTGAGAGGAAGAACATATCACTGAAGGAGATGGCAACATGCATGATGGAGGCCAAAACTTTTCCACCAAAGTACTAGGCCGAAGCTATCAAGTGTGCATCCTATATTCATAATAGGGTGCCTCATAAACATCTTTATGGTATGACTCCCTTCGAAGCATGGAGTGGGCACAAGCCAGATGTGACCCATTTCAGGATTTTTGGCTCAAAGGCTTGGGCTAGAATTCCAACAGAGAAGAGGAAGGCTTTGCAGCCCCAAAGCCAAGAGTGTCTTTTTGTTGGATACTCTGAAGATTCAAAAGGGTACAAGATGATAAATTTGAGCACAAACAAATCCTTCACTGAAAGGTGTGTTCAGTTTGAAGAAGAACCCCTTGCAGAAGTGGAAGTTGGAGAAGCCTCTTCTCCACCTGAACCTCAGGAAGTAAGTAAAGAGTTTGTTGAAAATGATGATTCTGATTTGTCTGATGGAGATGAGTTTATTGCATACCCTAACAGCCCTACAAGGAAAAAGTGGGCACCCAAGACACTACATGCAGTAGGAGAGCTAGCTGGGGATCCCAATGACCCAAGGAGGACTAGATCTCAATTTGAGAGTGGTCTGTGCATGAAGGATCCTATGTTTGATGAAAAATGCTATTTGATGGTGGATTCTGATCATCAAACATATGAAGAAGCAGCAGGAGATCCAAGATGGAAAACAGCCATGAAGGAGGAGTTCAGCTCACTTCAGAAGAGCAACACATGGGAGCTAGTGGATCTTCCCCCAGGGAGAAAGTTAGTCCAGTGTAACTGGGTCTATAAGACCAAATTCTCTGCTGATGGTTCACCACTGAAGTACAATTCCAGATTGGTAGCCAAAGGCTACTCACAATTTCATGGCATAGATTACAATGAGACCTTTGCCCCAGTGGCAAAGATGGATTCCATCAGGCTAGCCTTAGCCATTGCAGCCTCAAGGAAATGGGAGGTACATCACATGGATGTAAAATGTGCCTTCCTGAATGGAGATCTCACTGAAGAGATATATATGTAGCAGCCTCAAGGTTTTTTTACTAACCCTTCTCTTGTGTGCAGGTTGAGAAATTCATTGTATGGGCTAAAGCAAGCCCCCAGGGCTTGGTATGCCAAGATCGATAGCTTTTTGCTATCACTGAATTTTGTTCGGTGCAAATAAGATCCAAATGTATATTTTAATTTAGTTAATGGTTCATTAATGATCATTTTTTTATATGTCAATGACCTCCTCATTACAGGAATCTCAAAGGATGAGATTGCTCCCTAAAGGGTGCTATGAGCCAAGCCTTCTCCATGACAGATTTGGGGCTCTTAAGTCAATTTTTTGGGCTTGAGATTGCTCAAACCAAAGCTGGAATCAAGGTGCACCAGTACAAGTATGCCTTCAACTTGTTGAACAAATTCAGAATGAAGGATTGCAAAGCAAGCAAAACTCCTTTCCTTTCAGGAGTGAAGCTGGAAGAAGTTGATTCTTCACCTATGGTAAACAATACACTGTATAGGCAATTGATTGGATGTTTATTGTATATGTTGCTAGGGTTTTAGCCCTAGCTTGTACGAATGAGTACCTACTAAAGACAATGGATTCCTTAGTAGCAGTTCAATGAAATGTGAATTAAAAGCTATAACTGAAAATAAAAAACTAAATCTAAACAAGTTCATTAATCAAAATAGTAAAAAGTAAATAGTAATTTTGTATTAATCTGACCTTCAATGTGAAGGTTGGTGAAGCCCTTTGCGGTGATCCAAGTCGGTATCTCCGAGCTTCAAGCTGCTTCTTCTCTTTCTCCAATGGTGGAAATGGGCCAAAAAGGGCTCTCACGGTGAAAGTAACTCAATGGTGAGCTAGGGTTTCACGAGCAATTTTGGCAGAGGCAGGATACTGGTGATTGTGGATATTGAATAAGGGGTCTCCATCACTTATTTATAGTTGGAAACCATGCGGTTTTAGGGTTAGGGTTTCAGTTGTTTAGGGTTTCAGCTGTTTATGGTTTTTTCCTCATTTTCCTCATTATTTTATATTTTTTTATTCCTTTTTGCTTTTTTGGAGGAATTTTGGATATTTTTAGAGGAAAAGAGGGTTTTATGGCCTTTTGGAGGCTTTTTGCATGGTTTTATGGGTTTTTGATGGAAATATGGTAAGAAAATGGACAAATGAGCCATGTAATCGAGTAGATGAGGTAGTGAACCTTTTTTGGGTGTTAACAGATTGCCCCCTGATGTACGAGGGCAGGAGCTCATCGTATGGCCGATGGACATCATAAGTCATATTTGTTTTTCATGGGGTGTGGAGAAGAGAAGAAACCAACTGAAGCCCGAAACATCGATCTCGAACCAACTGCAAGGACTGAAAAGTACATAACCTCAATAATGGATGAGGAATCATATGATCATCTGGACGAGGCAGGCATTCCCATGCTCGTATCAATATACATAAAAATAACTGTGAGGCCCGAAAAGGGGGACCTGTAGGATATATAGAAATCCACTGTGTATATCATAAAGGTCCAGAAGGGACACAAATCTGGAACATACTGCTGGGCTGACCATGTCTGAGCTGAACAACTGATGTATTGGAATGACAGCAGTGCTACTGAATGTGCTTCCATAAGAACTGAGGAGCTGCTATATCAAAGTGACAGCGGTCATATTTACAATGGTACACTGATCTGGAACTGAACTGGGTACTCAAGGAAACATGGAACTGGATGGATTCCGAATACAATCTCCAACGCTGCCCGAAAATCCACAGGAACATATAACTGGTCGTTCCGAAGTGACTCACCAATGTGCTAGAGTCAAAGGAGATCCGGGGTCTTCGACAAATAATGGAATGGATATACATCCTGCACGATTCTCAACGATACGATTAAGGTGCTGAAGTCGAGCATGTGAGAAACAACTATTCGGAGAGGCAATGATGATTCCTCTTAAAATGGTCCGTAGGCACTCACCACAGATGGTGATGGGTCCAAGGCGCAGGGGCCTCTAGGTCTATCCTCTAGAATAGAGGAGCTGTCGTCGACAGAGGGAGACCGGCAACTATCAAGGCAATGATGTTTCCTTGACAGGAGCGCGAGGTGAAAAACCGAAATGTGATAGTACTGATGGCAGGGTTGATAAACTAGGGTAAATAACTGGGCAAGTAGAGTGGGTGGACTCCAACTTCCTTTGTTCAGAGTATGACGGCGGGGATGATCGGGCAGCACATGAAACTGATTGGTGGTAAAGGGATCATAGCTGTATGGGATCTAAGGGTGAATGGGCTGAGGGAGACTCAAGCTGTGGTAAAATGGTAAGAGACTGTAGAATACTTTGAACAAAGGCGACCTTAGTGGTGGTGCTAAGAGGATCGATCATAGCGCCAAGAGGCACGGGGGGACTTCTTCATGGGTTGGGGAACTAGAAAAAGTGTGGATATAAAATGGTACTGTCATGTGGATTTTACGAGCCCATGACAGTTCATGCTCGTGGTTTCTTTCAATTTTAAGGAGTCTGAAAGCAAATAAGAAGACTCTGAAGTTATTGAATGGTACTGTCGTGTGGATTTTACGAGCCCAGGACAGTACATGCTCGTGGTTGCTTTCAATTTTAAGGAGTCTGAAAGAAAATAAGAAGACTCTGAAGTAGTAGAATGGTACTATCATGTGGATTTTACGAGCCCATGACAGTTCATGCTCATGGTTGCTTTCAATTTTAAGGAGTCTGAAAGCAAATAAGAAGACTCTGAATTAATGGGCAGGCAAGGAGGAAGTGTTCGATCAAGGAACATTTATGATGACCAGGACTAAGGGTGGGGGGCAACACTGGTGGGCCTCCTTGTGGGGTGAATGAATGGTGGCAAAATAACGAAACATTTGCAGTATGACAGGAGTGGATGGCTCATGTAAAAAATGTGAAATAATCTGATGGCGGCCGACGTGGCACGCAAATAGATGCGGCAAGGTGTAGGGACGCACTGTTGAAATTATACCAAGTGAGAGCGAGAAATGATCTCAAGCATCATCACGGGCTCGGAAAAAATGAATCCGGCGATCTAAAAATTGGTAAAAACGGAGAGCAGCCGAAGTGGCACGCAAACCGAGGTTCCTATTGGTATCGAAAAAATGGGCAAAAAATGGTGTAGTACAAAATAACGTAATGAGGTGACCGTTGTGATGGTTTCTTCATGCTGATTCCAATGGTGGAAATGGTTCTAAAAACGGACTCCGTCTGGGTGCAGAATGGCCAAACAAGAGAAAAGTCGATGGACTATAAATGGGAAGTGGGCCCAAGGACAAGTGTCATTTGTACTATTTGCCTTTGACTCGTGATCGCAGTGGACCAGAGCTAAGGTGTCATTTCTGGATGATCTGACCGACCGTTTTCAGATTCGGGAGAGCCAGGTAGGCCGTCAAACTTATACCTGCATTATTTTTAGGTTTGGGGGGAGGGTAGCGGGTCCTAGGGTGTTTTTGTACGGACCATGTGGGTGGACCGCGAGTCAGGCTGTCAAAAACCGCGGTCGCAGCCCGTAGGTTTAGGCCGAACAGTCGCGGTCATTGACCGCGGCTGTCGGCCAAATAGTCGCGGCCACGGACCGCGGCTGTAGGCCGAACAGTCACGGTCGCGGACCGTGGTTGTAGGCCGAACAGTCGCGGTCGGAGACCGAACTGTTCTGTTTTGGATGGGTGGGAAAGTCTATGATTTTGACGTGAGCCTGATGAGACTTTGTTGTGTGATTGACAGGATGCCACAGGTGCCATGGAGGGAGCGAGAGGTTCCAGAGGAGATAGTGACAGTGGTTCGAGAGGATCATCGGGTGCGGTCACTGCTAGGACTCTTCGGACTCCTGAAGTTCGCAGAGGTTCCTATTATGCGGTCAGCAGGATTGCTGCTGACCTGGTTGGTCGGATTCTGGGAGCCAGATATACTAGCATTTCGGGTGCAGGGAGAGAGGGTGGACCTCACCCTCACTGATGTTTATTTCTTGACGGGATTGCCCTGCCTTGGGAGGGTAGCCGATACCCAGCCGTGGGTGTCTGCGGACGTGGCCCTGGAGGATGTTGTGGAGTGGCTCTGTCGACCAGGGGCTAGAGTGCATCAGAATGCACTATTGGTGAGGGATCTTCGAGAGACTGCAGTACAGGTGATGGCAGCCTGTGTGGTTCGGGTTTTGGGGTCCCAGTCACCTAAGAAGGTGTCTGGGGGTCAGATGCAGCTCATCGAACGTGTACTGGCCGGGACCTACTTTGCATGGGGCTAGATGTTCCTGACCTGCGTTCAGCGACAGCTGACCGCGGCGAAGGAGTCTGGCAAGGGATTTTGTTATGGTTCCTTTCTGTGTGCCTTCTTCATGGAGAGGGTCCCCACATTGCAGCCGCGGGTGCCAGTCAGGGACGGAGGCTTGAGGGAGCCTCGGATGGTGCGGTGTGGAGAGATGATGCGCTGTCGTGGTGGCGGGGACGTAGGGCGATATTTCACTCAGGAGCTGTACTTGCAGTGGCTCCAGCTACCACTGACGCTGGAGGACTATCCGTACAGGGATATGGACTTCATAGGAGATCCCGATGCTCCACGGCCACTAGGACAGGCATGGGGGCCAGACAGTATGTATTTTTTGATTGCATTGTCTATTTTTGATGTATATGATGGATTGTTGATATATAGTCACTGATAAATTGGTGTTTTGCAGATGTGGGTCCGAGGCCACCACCAGGACACGTGGCACGCAGAGGGACTATGGCCATTCCGGCTTTGCCAGGGCGGGCGGACTTGGGTCGTCCCGATGTGGAGGGGACACTGGAGGCCGTACGGGTGCTGTTGGATCGGTTGCTAGTGGGAGTGACCGAGGCGGGATGGCGGGACCTGGATCCAGCTATGGTCCGGGATTGTTTGGGGGCTCCCCAGGATTTTAGAGCGATCCCGATCCGGGTGGCCCTACTGGCGGACCGGGAACGGGCACAGGGGCCCAGACGGGATGTTGACGTGCGAGAGGAGGAGTCAGAGGCGACAGATACTGACAGTGATGTTGGGTACGACTCCCATTAGGTGGTGCAGGGGACTCCCCCCTATTTTTTGTAGCTACGGCCTGTACCCTATGAGGTTTTTAGGATTGTACATACATATTTTTTGTATAGCTGAGTACAGGGGTACTCAGGACATGTATATCTCATGTATATATTTTTTGTTTGATATATAGATATTTATGCACATGGATGCACTTTTTGTGATATCGGCTTGGTTGCACGCACGTGGATGTGCTTTATGATGTTTGACATGTTTTGCTTTGCACATGGATGCAAGTTTGCTAGGATGTTGGGCACGTGGATGCCCCTTGTGTATTTTATGTGATGTGACATGATTCATGTATGACTAGGCACGTGGATGCCCTTATGGATGCAAATGTGGTTTTATGGTTATGTTCATGGATGGAAATGTTTATGCAATGCAGTCTTTTTGGTTTTTTATATGGTTGGATGAGATGTTATGATGTATGATGGAGATGTTTATATGGTGTGATTGATATGCCAATCTAGTATGTTATTGGCCATTTCATCTGCGACACTATTCCGAGCTCTTGGGACATGTGTGAATGTGATGGATTCAAACTGTCGGCTAAGTTGTTTTGTACGCAGGAATTTTCTAAATAGGCAAGGATCGCACACCTGGTAGCAGTTGTTGAGCAGGGAGACGAGTAGCTGGGAGTCCAAGAACACATGTAGGTGACATATACCCATCTGGAGGGCAGCAGTCAGGAGACCGGTCACAGCATCATATTCTGCTTGGTTATTGGTAGCGGTGCCTATACATATTCCGTCAAGGTGAATCAGTTCGTTGGAAGAGGAGAATAAGACCCATGCTGCAGAAGCCAGGTTGGGAGACCAGCGGCTTGCCCCATCAGCGAAGCCAATGTAACGAGGTGGAAGATGGTCCATCTGTGGTCATGCAAAGACGATGAAAGTGAGATTATGGTCAAAAAGGGAAAAAACAAAAAATGGAGAGTAAATTGTACAATGCGGACCAATGGGGTCGCGGCTTCAGTTATGGGTAAAAACGTTTAAGGTACAACCCATTGCGAGGATTGCGTAAAGGGTGGCCTTCAGAGTTGGCTAAAACATATGCTCCCTTACCTAAGCAAGTCTGCACAATGTAAGGGCCTTGCCACATGGATTCGAAATTTCCTTTACCTTTTTTGTCGTTGGCTTGGTCATAGGCGAGGACGAGGTCCCCTTCGTGGAAAGTTCGAGGGTGAACATGTTTGTCATAACTGGCTTGAGAGCAGATTTTGGCAGCCTCGATGTTCTAGAGAGTGGAACGACGATCTTCATCGGCTTGTTCGAGGGATAGCAGACGGTGCTCTAGAGGGGAGGTATCTGGGAGAAGCTCAACAGCGATGTGCAAGGCAGGTATCTGGCACTCAATGGGGAGGACAGACTCTACACCGTGAACTAAATGAAACGGGGTAAAACTAGTGGCGGTCTTGGTGGAGGTACGGTAAGCCCATAAGGCAGGGAATAGCATATGGTGCCAATTTGACTTATGCCGATCAACAGTGCGTTGGAGTATGGTTTTGAGGATTTTGTTAACAGCTTCGACTTGACCGTTCCCTTGAGGGTAGTAAGCCGAGGAAAATTGGTGTTGGAATTGGAGGAAGGTGGATAATTCACGCCAAACAGAATCTTCAAAGTGTGATCCATGGTCTGAGACTAACTGTTTAGGGACCCCGAATCGAGTGATAACATGGTTGAAAAAGAAACGAGCAGCAGTTTCAGCGGTACAGTTGAAGGTGGGCATGGCTTCCGCCCATTTGGTGAAGTAATCAACGGCGACAACGATTTTCTTATGGCCATTAGCAGATGAGGGTCTACACTCCATGAAGTCGATGGCCCACTTGCAAAAGGGACCAACGGTGACGACTGGGTGTAATGGAGCAGGTGGTGTCCGGGCCTTGGGGGGAAAAAAGTTGGCAGTTATGGCAATGCTTGACCACAGTGATGCAGTCGGTGAAAAGTGTGGGCCAGAAGTATCCGGCACGGATGACCTTTTGGGCAGTGGCCATTCCTGAGAAATGGCCACCGCAGGCACCACTATGGCAATCATTAAGGACCTGTTCAGCTTCCTCGTGTGTAAGGCAATGACGAAGAATTGTGTCGACTCTTGGCCGGTAAAGGACATCTCTGATGAGGAGGTAGCGAGAGGCCTGGTGATGGATACGACGACGTCCATTATGAGTGACGGTGGGTCAGAACTTCTGCGTGCGCAGGTATAACAAGATATCACCGTACCACGGGTCATCGGACGAGATAGTGAACAAGTGATTATCGGGTAACTCCTCGGAGATAGGTGGGGCCGGGAGAAAGGAAGGGAGATCAGTGATGAGCTGGGCAAGTGCAAGGGCTTTAGTGCTCTTAGGTGTTCGGAACATGAGGTCATACTCTTGGAGGATAATGACCCATTTAGCCACACGGCCTTGCAGGAGCCGCCGGTTTAAGAGATATACCATGGGGTTAGAATCGGCGATGACTGTGGTGTGACTAAGTAAAATGTAGTGTCGTAACTTTTGGACGGAAAAGACCACTGCTAGGGCTAGTCTCTCCTCATATGGGTAACGTAGGGGTGGGACGGACAAGGTCTGGCTGACGTAATAGATGACATGCTCTTGGCGTGAGGTGTCTTCTTGAACTAAGACTCCGGACACAGCATGCTCGGATGCCGAGACATAAAGGATGAAGTCCTGAGAGAAATCCGGAGGGGAGATCAAGGGGGCTTGTGTGAGAGCTTTCTTGAGGGCTTCGAATGCAGCTCTGGCTTGCTCATCCCAGGAACAGGGTATGTGGGTACGGAGCAGGTGCAAGAAACCGTGAACGGTTGTGGCATAATCAGGAACAGAGCATTGAAGAAAATTGGATCGCCCTTGCAGACTTTGGAGTTGCCGTAGCATTCGAGGAGAGGGAAGGTCTAAGATGGCTTGGACTTTCACTCGATCAATAGTAATTCCTTTCTGGGAAATAATGAAACCTAACAATCGGCCTGCCGGAACGCAAAAGACGCACTTGTGTGGGTTCAAGCGGATCTGATATTTTCGACAACGCATAAAAACTTGCCGAAGGTCATCAAGGTGGTCTGATCGATTTCGGGAACGAGCTGTAAGGTCATCAAGATATACGAGCAAGATATGGACCAAATCATGAAAGCAATAGGTCATGGCCCGCTGGAATGTGGCACCAGCATTTTTGAGGCCGAAAGGCATGACGGGATAGGCAAAGGTGCCCCATGGGGTAGTAAAAGCGGTTTTGTATTGGTCTTCCTTTCGGATTTGGATCTGATTGTATCCGGAAAAACCGTCCATGAACGAGAGGACTTCATGCCCCGCACACGCATCAATGAGCTGGTCAATAAATGGCGTAGGGAAATTATCTTTGGGACAAGCGCGGTTCAAGTCTCGGAAGTCCGTGCATACTCTAAGGGTGCCTTGTTTCTTGTTGACAGGAATAGGGTTTGAAACCCATGTGGTATAGGCAATAGGATAAATGAATCCTGCCGTGCGAAGCTTCTCAATCTCTGCTTTGACAGCTGGGAGTTTTGAGGGATGAATGGGATGCTGTTTCTGACGAACGGGGGGTACATCAGGCCATGTGTCAATCTGGTGCTCTATAATGGCAGGGTCAAGACCAGGAATTTTGGTATAGGACCAGGAAAAGACATCACGGAATTCTTTGAAAAGTGTTTTGTATTCCTTAATCTCCTGCTCAGTGCAAGATGCTCCTAAAGCGATGAGTTCGTGGGTGCCTCCGGGGGCAGCGATATCAATTTTGATGACAGGTGAGATGTTGGCCATGTTACCCTCTTCGAAGGCGTCAGGAGTAGGAATAGGGTCCTTGAACCAGTCGACCTTGGGAGGAAGGAAGTCTTTGGATTCAACTGCAAATTGGGTAGCAGTTTTAGAGGAAAATTCATCTGGGAGGAAGTAGGAACGATGGTGCATGTCATCCCAGGGATAATCTGGGGCAGTGAGAGCCTCGAGGATCTCCTCATCAGTACAGAATATCTGTGTCGTCAAATCGGTTGACGAGGGATTAGTGACCGAAGAGAGCATATAAATGGTATGAACCACTTCGGAAGGGGAAGAGACCGGGGAATAGATTTCCTCAATGGTGAGGGGTGCCATTTCAAGATCCAGATTGTTTATCTCAAAGAGAGTGGTATTGACCTCTCCGGAAGGGGAAGAGACCGAGGAATGGATTTCCTCAATGGTGAGGGGTGCCGTCTCAAGATCCAGATTGTTCATCTCAAAGAGAGCTATTCTGTACTCGGGAAGATTGGGACAGTGATGTGAGTAATGTCCGTAGACACCACATAAGGCACAAGATTGGTTAATGTGCAGGGATTTGTCGCGAGGCATAGGGGTTGAATCTAGATGGACAACTGGGATAGTGGGGTCATCGTCAAGAGTTTTCATGTATTCCTGTAAAGCCAGTAAGTGAGGACATAGGTGAGTCGCATGGCCCAATTCGTCGCACAGCGCGCATTTGGAAGGAGCACGAAACACAGTGGGGTTTTTTACTGTCTTAGGAGGTGGGACAGCAGTGTAAGGTTGAGGGCCTCTGCCCCCAGTGGGTTTGGTAAGAAGAGGGGGGAGGTTCGTGGAGGACGATGGGGTAGTGATACCGGGAGGTGGTTGACGAGTAGTGGCAATGGGCTGCACCGGTTGCAGGACGACATTTGGTGTTGGCGGGGGAACGGGAGGCGAAAGATACCAAACGGGTAGTCCTAAGGTTAACCCAGGAAGGCTAAGTGTAGCCATGACTGGGGCACTTACTACTCCTGAGGGAGGGAAGAGGAAAGGAATGGTATGGATGGGTGTAGCACCAATGTGACTAGGTACCAAAGGGGGTTGAGGCAACAAGGGCGGTTGATTGGTAGGAGTTCGCGTGTTATGGGACAGGGTACATAGGTTGGACACTTCAGTAGCCAGTGACGAGGGTGGAATAGATGGGAAGGTTGATGTCATTGGTGCATCTGAGTAAACTCCAGGATCCATAGAAGAAATGACTGAGGTGGTGGAGGTCATTGGTGCGTCGGAGTAAACGCCTGTCCC
>LPNX010336664.1:33132-66151 GCA_001517045.1 Pseudotsuga menziesii | reverse complement strand
AAACATGCTCGGACTTACGAACACCCCTTCGGATTAAGAGGGGGATTGTTAGAATATAATCCGTTAGGGATTATAATATTGTAAATAAATAAAATAGGAATATTTGGAAGCCGAAAAGGCTGGACGGAAGGTTAAACAAACCGTCACATGAATGTATAAATGAATGCTTAGCCATGAATAGTAAATGGAATCGGGAGTTATACCTAACACTTTCATTGCAAGAAATCTTGCTTATAGTGGCACTGAAATAGTACAAGCATTCCAATATCTTTCCCTTGTCTTCTTTGAAGTATTTCTTCAACATTTTTTTGTTATATATGTTGGATTTGAAAATAGTTATGTTAGTATCATTTGATTTTAAGAAATCTTACTTAGAGTGGCGCTCAAATAGCAAACGCATGCCAATATTTTATGTGAGTATTCTTATATAATTTTTGTATACATTGGATTTTGGTTGAAATACAATGTTGGGGACAACTTGGAAGTTTAAAAACTTGATCATTGCATGGAGAGTAGCTATAACAATGCAATTAAATTGTTTTCTCAAGAGGGATATTGGATTGTTGAACACTGCATATGACAGAAACAAAGAAATGGTAGCTGTTGCCTTGGTATATAAATGCATGGGGGTAGCGCACATGAGGTTTGTGTTGTCTAAAAATTCATGTTTAGACATAAACCTTCGAGTTTGAGAGAAGAAAAAATAGGCCTGAGAGATATGATAGAAATGTTTTAAAAAATACTTTGAAGGCCATCAAGAAGATTGAGGAAGTTCGTGTTAGCAGGGAGGATAAATTATGGGAGAACGGGTTTGTCTCATTCTCTCCAACTTTCATTGTAAAAGAGCCAAGGGATAATAACTGAAAATTAACTAATTGGTTATCTTCTAATTGTTGTTTCTTATAGCACATGTTTTTCCAAATAAATTAGAACCACCATACAACATTTGCTTGTTCTCAAATCTTACCTTTGTCACGATGATTGTTTTTCTTGCCTTTATTACTTAACATGTGGTGCACTTCTAGAGTGCCCTTGGTTCTGATAATTATTTGTATTAGTCTAGTTGTGGCTATATCTAAGGTAGTTTGGACAGGGATAAACTTAGAAACATGATTAAATGTTTCACACTGATTTTCATATAAAATGTGCCAACTATATTGTTGGGTATGCTTTTATTATTTCATTCAACTCTTTTTGAAACGTGTTTAATTTCTTTTGCTTGCTTATTTTGGTAGCCTTCAGACTTCTATAAAATTATGTTTCTTTTTCTAGAATTGGTTGATATGGTAGCTTATGCTTTGCAACACTCAGTCTGAAATATTTCGCTTTCATGTATTATATTGGCATTGATAGATTGTTTTATGAATGGCAAGGTTTGCTTACCTTATTTGACTTTTACTTTGCTTGATTTAATATAATGATATTTTTCTCATATATTCAGGCACTCCAAGAGATATTCCATAAATTGGTTGACTTAATTGGTATCACATCCATCACAGAGGTATTCCATTCTATATAGTAACATGAATGGATATGCCAAATAGGGAAAATTGTACATAGCTCTCGGGAATTAGTTTATCATAAATACTAGTTATTGGTAAGTTGTAATAGTAAAAATTATGTAGTTTGTAGATTGCTATCTATCATAAATTTGTTTGAATATCATCATTGTCAAGAAATAACAACTTCTTAAAGGGTGCTAGCTCAATGGTAGAGTGCCTGCCTAATTATAGGAAGGAGGTTGGTAGTTCGATTCCTTCCGTGCCCTATCATAAATTTGTGACTACAAAAACGTCTAAATTCGCATATATACGACTATTAGTAGCTAGTTTCTCATATGTTATTCATATTTACCTTAGTCATTAATATTCTATCATCTAATATTTTATTTAGTCGTATATTTGGTCATTAATTGTTGTAATCAGTGACTAAATCAATGACTAAATCTGTGACTATATCCGTGACTAAATCAATGACTAAATCATTGACTAAATCATTGACTATCAATGACTATCAATGACTAAATCATTGACTATCAATGACTTAATCAATGACAAAATCAATGACTAATAAATCAAGCTATTAATGACTATGTGAAATACGACTAGCTATAAGATAGTGGAAATTAGCTACCATTAGTCACTGACTCAAAAATATTCGTTTATAGCCCAATTTTAGGCATTTTTTAGTCATTAATTTCTCATTTTGTACTAGTGTACATCAGTATATAAAAAGAATGACAATAAACATCATTGTAAAATAGAAAACATATGAGAATAGAGGCAGAACATGAACACATGTATAGTTAATATTATGTTTTTATAATTCTAAAGTTATGTATAGATATCCCTTAGATATTAGAATTATTGGTAAACCTATAATGTTTTTTAATTACATATTTTAGGGTCATTACAAGTGGTATCAGAGCACAATTTCAAATACTTAGAGACCTTATGGGCGCTACTGAACAACTGTTGCAAAAACAAATATTTCATAACTATATTTGTGATTTTGTAAACTAAGATAAGATGATTTTTTACTAAATTTTTAAATTGCATATTTAAAGAACAATCCAAATCATGGAGATAGAAGACGACAACTGTCATCACAAGAACCTAAATTCCTTAACTCGAAAAGAAGAACTTGTGGTGGAATTGAATTATGATCTAATCAAGACTATACAGAGTTTACAAGTACACCTACAAATCTTTAAACATGATAATATGAATGAGAGAAAGGAACAAAAATTAGTACGTGAAGATTTAATTTGGAGCTTAACCGGAGTAAACCCTCATGGATAGCCTACCCACTCCACAAACAAGTCCAAGTAAAAGTATCATCATAAAATAAGAAACAATAGTCCAAAGGAAGAGGGACAAGAAGAACACACACCTGATCTTTCTAAAAAAAATATCACAGTTCTTCCAGTGATGGCTCACCCTCTCCTTGCAAGAAAGGCAGGAAAATGATGGCATCCTTTAAGGAGAATTTCGAAAGATCAAATCCTCAACCTATGAAGGAGAAATGAATACCGGGGAGAAGGATGAATAATGGCTCCTTAGTATGAATAAACACTTCCAACTACATAATTACTCCAGTGAGATGAAAACCCAGATGGACATTTACAACTTAAATGGAAAAGGAGCTATATGGAGGAGAGACCTGAAACATACTAAAAGAGATGATGTAAAATAAATCAGATGGATTACTTTCCACAGAATCATCCAGGAAAAGCACATGTCTGAAATATTCTTTGACAAAAGTGAAATAATTTTATGAGTTAAAGATGGGCTCCCTAACCATGGATGCCTTCATCAACATATTTTTGGACCTATTACATTACTCACATTACATAAAGGAATAAAAGGTCAAGATACAACACCTTTTGGGATGTCTTCCTCCAAATGTTCGAGAGAGAATTGAGTTTGACATGCACAAAATGCTAGACACTACCTTACAGAAAGATAGATGGGTGAAAACCTGAATTTGGGAAACAATTTGATGAAAACTGAGTGAAAAAAAAGAGGGCACACGAATGAGCATGTGAAAAAAGGTCAACCTCAAACTCTAGGCCAAGAGTTTAAAAAAATGTAGGCCAAGAGTCTGTGAGAGGTCAAACTCTCAGCCAAGAGTTTAATAAAAATCTAGGCTAAGAGTTTGAACCAATCATTGCGTTGTATTTTTAAAAAAACTCTTGGATGAGAGTTTGAACTAAACTCTCGACCGATATTTTGGATATATTTTTTCGGGCGAGAGTTGATGGTCAACAAAACCTATGAAAATATCTAACATATTTCTGGAACATGCAACTTCAGCAAGCCAAAACCCTTGCAAATTTTAAATATTATTTGTTGGACTTGGTATCGATGGATTCATGTCTGAATCTAGTTTCCAATGATATAAAAATTGTTTCATTTCAATTTTAATTTCTATTTATAAATAATTTTTTTCTAAACCTTATCCCTTAATAATTTTGTTACTCTGAAAATCACCCGAAATGAAAATTCAATATCATAACACAGATAACACCAAAACATTTGAAATCTTCATAGAGATCATATTTGCCTTCTCCTCTTCAAAAGGGTACTTTTAGTTTTTCCAATAAGTGTCACAAAAAAAAAAAATTGAAGCTCACCAACATGTGTTGATAATGCGCCATTTTCTGAACTTATTTTGTTTTGATAAATAATAAAAAAATAGTTCTCAAGTCCGAAAAATCTCAAAATATAGTCCATGCACAAGTTCAATCTGTGTACATTATGAGTATGAATTTTGTTTTCCTAAAATGAATAACTATCTCTAAGAAAAATGTGGTGCACACAGGTCACTCATTATTCATACTTCAAATTTTAAAGTATATGTCGTTGGTGGATGTCAAATTTGGCCCACTATATGTCGATAAGTTTTTTTTTTTTTATAAATATGAGTATGTAGCTAATTTAATTCTCTAAAACTTGTGTGTTTACTTCAAGGTTAAATTCCTAAGCGAGATATTGTTTTGAAGGGTTTGAAATTGAAAAACCTAAAATTTTGTAGTTTGTTTTGTCAAAAAAGAAGCAAAAATGTTTCCCAACTTCATGTTTTAACCCATTCTATGTTACTTTTAACATGGATAATAGAGACATGAAAATATAAACAGAAGTAGAGACAAGTCTAGGACCTTCTTGGAAAACAGAAAACATGGTTTTAAACCACAACCATATAGAAAATAGAACAATAGTTTTCCTACTAACAGAAATTTCAACAAGATAGGTGCACGACCAAATGTGCCCGCATCAAATACCAACAGGACAACAAAAAATAGCGGACCCAAGGATGCCCCACTGTAGGATAGCTATTGAAATTGCCAAGGGCTCCATTATGCCAGAGATTTTCGAAACAAGATTGATGGAGTCCTACACAACCTACAGGAAGACCCAACAATAGAAGACATGGATATTACACCTGGGATATATGCAGCACTTAATGACTGACAAGCATAGCATCATGCCACTATGTTCGAAATAGAAGGTAAGGTTTAAAACACTTCTATTTCAATTTTGATCGATCCTGGTGCTTACCAAAGCTATGTTTCCCCCAAGACTGTTGACACGTTTAAACTAAACAAACTGAAACATGAAAAATCATGGATAGTACAACTAGCCACTAGTCCAAAAATAAAAGTTTCAGAACTAGTAAAAGATTATGAGATAGACATGAACAGTTTTCTAGATAAGGTAGATCTAAATATCTTATCCTTAGGATTGTATTACATACTTATCGGCATGGACTGGTTGGAACAACACCACGTCATGCTTGATTTTCTAAACAAATCAATATTTTTCACAGACAACCAAGGGAATCAAAAAAATATTCAAGGCATACCCAAGAAGGTTTCTGTTATATAGATATCCTCCTTATAAGTGAATAAATGTATTGGGAAGGGATGTAAACTTTTTGCAGTTAACATACAGGATGTAGATGATGAGATAGAACAACAAATTGAGGACATTCATCTTCTCATAGAATTCAGGGATGTATTTCCCAAGGAAATACCAGGACTACCACCCAAGAAGGACTTATGCTTTTCCATAGAGCTGACACCAAGGTCATTATTGTTAGGATTATTTTTCCTCCCCTGTTCATACTTTCTATTATATTAATTATCCTCACTTAGGAGCCTCAATTAATTAAATGAGTCCACTAGTGAAATTGGTTCCACATGGCCCAATCGCGCTACATGTACCAGTCATTGAAGCGTGGGGTACAATGCTAGAAGTTAACTTCCACTTATTGCATGTGCATGCATCAATGGGGGAACCTCCTAGACCAATCCCTACATTTTAGGGGCCACTGGGAGTCCCGACACCAACCTACTTCAGTTAGTTGGAGTTAGCATTAGTTAGCCACAATTACCCTTCAGTTACCTTCAGATGACTCACTATCAATTATCTACCGCATGCTTTGCATGGATACATGCATGTGGAGGAGCGCTTTTTTTCACCTTCAACACTCAGTTGCACTGATTTAACTAGTTGTTACCATGTGTTGGAGTTATTGGTCATCTGAGAGTTGATTTCTTGAACTCTGATATTGATTGCGAGACCTTGAGTTATAGATTCATTTAGATACAGTCTTATCCACTTGGAGAATTCGAATTCATTCCTCATGCATTTGAATTCTACCTATTTTTGTAATCTATTGTACACCAGATATTATTATGATGAATAGACTGTAAATTCCTGAGCAATACTTGTATGTTTCCTGTGTCGTTTATTTTTCTTAGTTTGTATGTTCATCCTCCATTCAATTGCTGCAACATAATCAGAACTCTCTGCTTGAAGATCACATGGAATTCCAATTCTAATATGATATCATAGCCTTCTAAGGAAAGTTTCATGCTTGTTTCTCCCCATTGAAAATCAGAAGCGGTTGGGTTTCCATAGAAGTCCCCTATGAAAATTTGCTAGCTTGGGATTCATTCAGAGTAGCGGAGAGGGTGTGACGGACCCTAAAAACATGTTCATGGCTGGCGAAAAAGCATGATTCTAACAGTTCTTATGTTTTATTGTTATTTGAAGTGACATTGATAGGTGCTACATAGCTTGAAATAAGATTTGTTGTCTCCCTGTCGGAGCAATTATGAGTTCTCAAACTCTTGAGCCACAGATCCTCACAACTTCCAATTACCTTGATTGGAGGACTGATATGCAGCTAGCGTTGTGCAACCATTACTACCATAGGATTATACATGGATGGGAGGTTGAACCTCATCACCTAGTAGAGCGAAAAAATTTCATAAACCATTATGATGAAGCATTCGGGTACTTACATACTTATATTTCCAGGGATCTCCTCTTCCATCTGGAAGGATTGTAGACTCCTAGAGAATCCTGAGAGAAGATTGATATCTTGTTTAACAAACAAGATGATATTTGGGGACACATTCTAGAGAATGAGTTGGTATCTTTAAATCCCAGCAGTTTCAATACCACTAAGCAATTCTTCTCCAAATTCATGTCTCTAGTGCGACAATGCAGAAAATGTGGGATATAGTAGAAGGATGAGAATAATTTCCTTTGAATACTTAGCAAACTAGGTAATAAGTACTCTATCTATGTCTCTATGTTTCATTCCAGGTGGGAAATCTTTCCTAATTGGAAACTACCTTCTCTAGATTCATTCTCTGAGTCCTTAATAAAAGAACAAAACAAATTGATTCGAATGGGAGTCATCTAGACTTCCAAAGATAAAGCTTTATTCATTATTGACTCTTCCAAAGTGCAATAAAAGGGGAAATCAAAGAAGAAGGAACCCAAGATAGCTGACTTGAATCCTAAACGAAATCAGTAAGCTTCCAAAATGGCCCATGGCTCTAAGAAGAAGAAATTTTGGAAAACATTGTGTCCCTACTATGAAATAGGGTATCACCCTGAAGATCATTGTATGAGGAAGAAACTTGATGAAATTTTCGCTCTTCCAAAGAAGCATATCATTCAAACAGAAAAATAGTATGATAATGGAAATGAAAGACATCATGCTTTGAAAGGAGGACTACCTCATTTTACAACCTATTTGATTTATTTTGGAGCCTCCAACGACATGGTTTCCTTTAAGGATGTATTCTCCTCTCTCATTGTCAAAGAAGGGCCCACTATTCACATGGGAAATGATTCCCAAATCCCAGCAGAAGGGAAGGACACCATCAGAGCGAAGCATGGTGTGTTCAGAGATGTCCTATATTTTCATTTACTTCCATCTAATCTATTATCTATTTATCAGATGACCCATACTAGATTTCCAAAGCAACTATTGTTTGGACCTGACTCAGTAAGGATCACTAATATCTCAACTCAGGATATTGTAGTGAAAGGGATTGTTGATCATGCCTCCAAGGAATACTATTTCTCTCACTTCATGCCATTCTAATTTCCAACATCATCACAGCTTCCATTTGAAGCTAATGAAGGTATAAACATTCCTTCACTTCGTATTGTAGTTTCGGTTTTAAATCCAGACATTTCTGATTCAGATTCAGAAGAGGAGTCATCTAAGTTTGATACAGACATTGATCTTATAACTCAAAGGGATCTAGATCAATATCCATCATCTACCTCATTCTCATAGTCTAAATGGTCCAAGCAGCTCATAGAAGTGTTTGGAGATGGTGTTGGGGATGCAGATGACAAAAGAAGAACGATTTCCTAGTATCAGAAGGAGAGTGCAGCACTGTCTCACACATATCCTCTTCTTGCTGAGAGCTGTTTTATGATGCTTGGGTCCGATCCTCAATCCTTCATGGAGGATTTCCATGATCCTATATGGAAAGAAGCCATCGATTATGAATTTGATTCGTTACATGACAACCATACCTAGGAATTTGTCCCCTTACCTCCAGGAAGGAAGCTGGTACAGTGAAAATGGATATACAAAACAAAAATAGCTGCTGATGGGACCACAACCAAGTACAAGGATCACTTGGTGGAAAACATGTATTATAAGGTCTAAGGCTTGGAATACAATGATACATTCACTCCAGTATCTAGAATGGACTCCATGAGGCTAGTATTGGCCATTGCTGCTTCCAAGAGATGGGATGTACACCACATGGATGTGAAGAGTGCCTTTCTCTATGGATATTTGGAGTAGTAGATCTATATGAAACAACTGGAGGATTTTTTTGATGATCCTTCATTAGTTTGTAGACTGAGGAAATCACTGTATGGACTCAAACAAGCCCCAAGGGCATGGTACTCCAAGATAGATACTTTCCTCATCGCTCAAAAGTTTGAAAGGTGAAAATTTGATTGCAATGTCTACATGAAGAAGAAGGAGGAGTTCTCTCTTCTAGTTGTATTGTATTTGGATCACTTGCTCATTACTAGAAGCTCTGCTACTGGACTGAGCAGCATCAATTCTACTCTTAATAAATAATTTTCCATGTCTAACTTGGGACTGTTAAGATAGTTCATTGGTCTTGAAGTAAGTCAAAATACTTTGGGAATCATGATCTCATAGTCCATGTATTAATCAAATATGCTTAAGAGGTTCCACATGGAGGATTGCAAGCCATCACCCCGGCATTTCTTATCAGGAATTAGGCTTGAAGAAGGTGGTTCCACACCTTTGGTGGACAACACTCTCTAGAGACAAATCATTGGAATCCTTCTATATCTCACTCATTTGATACCACACATATCCTATGATGTGAGTGTTGCTGTCAAATATATGCAGGAGCCACATGAGTTGCACTGGAAGGAAAAAAAGAGAATCTTGCACTATGTGCAGGGTACTATTGATTATGGGATCCATTATGCTGCTAGAGCATAGCCAGATATAATAGGATTTACAGAATTAGAATGGGAAGGAGATGGAAATGATATGAAATCCTCCTTGGGTTTTGTATTCATGATTGGATCTGGACCAATTTGTTGGTCCAGCAAGAAGCAAGCAGCCCTTGCACTTTCTTCAGCAAAAGTAGAGTATCAGGGAGCTATGAATGCAACTATTCAGGTAGTTTGGCTGCATGGCATCTTGACAAAGTTTGGGATTCATACTTCGTCTACAGTAGATATTTATTGTGACAACTAGAGTACAATCAAGATATCAAGTGATCTTGTTCAGAAGCAGAGGACAAAGCACATAGAATTTTACATGCACTACATTCAGGAACTAGAGCATGATAGAACCATCACACTGCACTACTATCCGATAGAGGGTTAGATTGCAGATATTGTTACCAAGTATTTTACTGAAAATATATTTTCCTTTCTCATGTTTCATTTGGGCATTAAGTATTGATTCTCAGTTCCTATCATTAAGGGGGTTTTTCTCAAGAGGTTTTCCTACCTCATTTATATTATGTCTCTTAGATTGTATATTGGGTGACCTATGGTCTCGTTATCGGGGCCCATACTTTTTCCAATTTAGGATTTAGGGGGGTGTTAGTATTATTAATCCTCCCCTATTATTACATCCTATTAGATTAATTAGCCTAACATAGGAGCCTCAATTAATTAAATGATTCCACTAGTGAAATTGGGTTCACATGGCCCAATGGGGTCACATGTACCATTCATTCAAGTGTGGGGGACAATGCTAGAGTTTAACTGCCACTTACTGCATGTGCATTCATCAGTGGGGGCACCTCCTAGACTAATACCTACATTTTAGGAGCCACTGGGAGTCCCGACACCAACCTACTTCAGTTAGTTGGAGTTAGCAATAGTTATCCATAGTTACCCTTTAGTTACCTTCAGATGACTCACTATCAGTTATCTAGTGCATGCTTTGCATGGATAATGCATGCATGCATGTGGAGGAGTGCTTTTGTTCACCTACCACACTCAGTTGCACTGAGTTAACTAGTTGTTACTGTCTGTTGGATTTATTGTTCAACTGAGACTTGATTTGTTGGAATCTGATATTGATTGGGAAACCTTGAGTTGGACATTCAGTTAAATACAGTCTTATCCACTTGGATAATTCAAATCATTCCTCATGCATTCGAATTCTACCTATTGAAAAATTATTATGATGAATATACTATAAATTCCTGAGCAATACTTGTCTATTTCCTGTGTGGTTTGTTTTTTTTAGTTTATATGTTCATCCTCCATTCAATTACTGCAACATAATCAGAACTCACTACTTGAAGATCATATGGAATTAAAATTATAATGTGATATCAGAGCCTTCTCAGGAAATTTTCATGCTTGTTTCTCCTCATTAAACATCAGAAGCAGCTGGGTTTCCACAGAAGTTCCCTATGAAAATTTGCTAGATTTGGATTCATTCAGAGCAGTGGAGAGGGCATGACAGACCCTAAAATCATGTTCATGTCTGAAGGAAAAGCATGATTCTAACAGTTCTTATGTTTTATTGTTATTTGCAGTGAAATTGACAGGTGCTACATATCTTGAAAGAAGTTTTGTTGTCTCCTTTCTGGAGTAATTATGAGTTCTCAAACTCCTGAGCCACATATCCTCACAACTTCCAATTACCTTGATTGGAGGATTGATATGCATATAGCCTTACACAACCATGGCTACCACAGGATTATACATTTATGGTAGGTTGAACCTCATCATCCGATAGAGTTGAACAAGTTCCTAAACCATTATGATGAAGCATTCGGGTACTTAAGAATTTATATTTCCAGATATCTCCTCTTCCATCTGGAAGGATTGAGGACTCCCAAAGAATATTGGGAGAAGCTTGATAGCTTGTTTAACAAACAAGATTATATTTGGGGACACATTCTGGAGAATGATTTGGTATCTTTAAAATCCAGCAGTTTCGATACCATTGAGCAATTATTCTCCAAATTCAAGTCTCTAGTGCTACAATTTAGACAGTGTGGGATATAGCAGAAGGATGAGAAGAATGTCCTTTCAATACTTAGTAAAATAGGTCATGAGTACTATATCTATGTCTCTATGTTTCTTTCCAAGCGGGAAAACTTTCCTGATTGGAAACTACCTTCTCTAGATTCATTCTTCGAGTCCTTAATAAAATAACAAAAAAAATTGATTCGAATGGGAGTCATCCAAACTACCTAAGATAAAGATTTATTGGTTATTGACTCTTCCAAAGTACAATCAAAGGGGAAATAAAAGAAGAAGGATCCCAAGACAGCTGATTCGAAGCCTAAACAAATCAGCAAGCTTCCAAAAGTGCCTTTGGCTCTAAGAAGAAGAAATTTTGTAAAACATTGTGTCCCTACTGTGAAAAAGGGTATCACCTTGAAGATCATTGCATGAGGAAGGAACTTCTTAGAATTTCATCATTAACCTAGCATTATATTAGGATCTTTTCTAAGAGAATAACAAGCATAGAAATCAAACACAAGAGACAATGAACACAATGTTTATCCTTGGGGAAACCATAAATGGTGAAAAACCTACAAATTCCTCAGAGATAGAATCAACACCAAAAGTAGAACCCAAAACAGTAAGTGATCTCCCGACAGCATTAACCTTATTTCTATCTAGCCCCAGTGTCTTCTCCTTCCTCAACTATGTGATACACTTGAGTGTGTATAAGTTGTGTGATAAATAGAGAGTCCAGCTCTCTATTTATACTAATCCCAACATGAATAAAATCCTACTAGGGCCGATATCACTAGGAGAGTCTAATAACCATAGTGCCTCGAAACTGCGGGGACTTTAACCCTTAGAAAATAGGAGGGTTACCCACAATGACTTGACATGACTTGTTTACATTATAGAATTTCCCGATAGGAACATCGAGGCATGACATAACTCAAGTACATCCTGGAATAAAAATCGGGTTACAATATATAAGAAATACAAGTGAAATACATTCAAAAGTTACATATACATCAACACTCCCTCTTAACTAGGAAGGTATTCTTTCGACACAATTTTCAGCACAAGTCTTCTTCTCTATATCTTCTGGATCATCATCGAGTCCTCGTCATCTTCAAGTCATCTTCATCTTCAAGTTATCTTCATATTCAAGTCATCAGATCTAGATCATCACTGGACATCATCACTAGATTTGGATCATCACTCGATCTGGATCATCACTGGACATCATCACTGGATCTGGATCATAACTGCTGGATCATCATCACTCAATCAGGATCATCACTAGACATCATCACTGGATCTGGATCATAACTGCTGGATCATCATCACTCAATCAGGATCATCACTGGGTCATCATCAAGGGTGCTATCTCTTGATTCTTCTTGTCATAGGAACCTATACAGAGCTAGTGCTTTTTCATACTGGGTGTATCATCATAGAGCTAGTCCTTTTTCATACTAGATGAGGCATCACAGAGCTGCTCCTTTTTTGTACCAGATGAGGCTTCACAGAGTTGGTCCTTTTTCATACCAGGTGAGGGATCATAGAGCTGGTCCTTTTTCATACTAGATGTGACAGCTACTGATCAGAGCTAGTTATTTTTCATACTAGATGAGTTTTAACAGAGCTGGTCCTTTTTCATACTAGATGAGGCATCACAGAGTTGGTCCTTTTTCATACCAGATGTGGCGGCTACTCAGAGCTAGTCCTTTTTCATACTAAATGAGTCTTCACAGAGCTAGTCCTTTTTCATACCAGATGAGGCATCACAGAGATGGTCCTTTTTTATACCATATGTGGCAGCTACTCAGAGCTAGTCCTTTTTCATACTAGATGAGTCTTCACAGAGCTAGTCCTTCTTCATACTAGATGTGGAACCTACACAGAACTAGTCCTTTTTCATACTAAATGTGTCTTCACAGAGCCAACCCTTTTTCATGCTGGATGAGGGACCTACACAGAGCTAGTCCTTTTTCATACTAGATGTGTCTTCATAGAGCCAGCCCTTTTTCATTTTGGATGTGGGACCTACACATATCTAGTCCTTTTTCATACTAGATGTGTCTTCACAGAGCCATCCCTTTTTCATTCTGGATGTGGGATCATCACATACACCTGACAATGGAAGAAACCAATCCTCTCACCATGTCACAGCTCTTACATCTGACAATGGAACGAACCAATACTCTCACCATGATGGAAGGGCACAGCACTTATATCTGACCATGGAAGGAACCAATCATCTCACCATGTCAGAAAGGCTCAACACAGATACATCACTTCCTCTTGGGAGGAATCTCGATCTGGAGAACACCAAGTTTCTCCCTGAAGTACTCAAACTTCACCCTAGCCAATGGATTAGTCAACACATCAGCTATCTATTCATCCATCGCAACATACTAGAACTTCATTGCTCCTCTCTGCACCATATCCCTGATATAGTGATACTTGATCTCGATATGCTTCGACTTGTCATGGAATGCTAGATTCTCTTACAACTTTACACAACTCTAGTTGTCACAGTATATACAAGTAGCATCTAACTAGAGATCAAATAAATTAGACAGTAGCTTCCTCAGCCATACTACCTCACAACTAGCTTAATAGGCTACAACATACTCTGCTGCAACTGTACTCAGCGCCACACAAGATTGCTTCCTGCTAAACCACAACATCACACCTGATCCCATACTGAAGCAACTCCTTGAAGTGCTCTTCCTATCAATGGCACTACCTGCCCAATCTGAATCAATATAACCCTCTAGGTTAATATTTTGATCAGCCTTATACTTGAGCTCATAATCAATCGTACCCTTCAGGTACCTCAGAATATGCTTTGCAGCAGTCAAGTGAACATGTCTCGGATCTTTTAAGTATTGGCTCAAGGTGTTCATAGCAAAGTAGATATCTGGTCTCGTGTTCATCAGGTACATCAAGGAACTAATCATCTGATGATACATCATGCCATCAACTGTCTTCGATGAAGCATCACTCAATATCTTCAGGGTTGATTCCATAGGTGTGGTTAATGTCTTGCAGTCCATCATCCCAAATATCTTCAGGATCTCTATCGCATACTTCCCTTGTCCAAGGAAGATTCCATCTATAGTCTACCACACCTCCATACCTAAGAAAATAATGCAGCATTCCCAAGTCCTTCATCTCAAACTCAGCAGCAAGCTTTCTCTTTGTATCGGCAATCAACCCATCCATACCGGTCACAAACAGATCATCGACATATAGTATAAGCATCACCGGGTTTCCATATTCCACCTTGTAGTAAAGGTTGGAATCTGCTTTACTCTTGGTAAATCCCAAACTAGATAGAAAGCTGTCAAATCTACCATACCATCTCCTGGGTTCCTGTTTCAAACTGTACAGGGATTTATTCAGTCAACACACATGAGACTCCCTGTCATTTGTCTCAAAACTAAGTGGCTGCTCCACATACACTTCCTCTTCTACTACACCATTCAATAAAGCAGTCTTGACATCCATTTGGTGCATCTTCCATTTCATCACTACAGCCAAAGAAAGTACCAATTTTATGGAAGTGTATATGGCTACAGGTGCAAAGGTTTCTTCATAGTCTATTCCTTCTTTCTAAGAGAAACCCCGAGCCACAAATCTTACCTTATACTTTTCAATGCTACCATCTGTAGCATGCTTGATCTTGTAGATCCACTTAGAAGTTACAACTAAATTCCCTTATGGTCTTGGGACAACATCCCAAACATCATTTTTCATGAGCTATTGATACTCTTCGATCATCGCATCCTTCCATTCTTTCCGGTCTGCTGCTTCTTCATACTCAAAAGGTTCTTTATCAATAAAGTCACATAGTAAAGCTACATAACTGGAACAAGATCTGGTCCTCTTTCTTTCTCTGAGATTCTCTTCTGAAACCCCATATCTTTCCACACCTTGGATAATCTCTCGTACCCAAGTAGGTTTCCTCTTGCGAGGATTCTTCTCCTGTGGTGGATCTACAGGTCTTTGTGGTTCTTCAAACTCTCGATCTTCTTCTTGAGTTTGCTTGTTCATGATTGTATCATGAATTCTGGGAGCTTCTACTTCTTCAGGTTCTTCAGCAGGTTTCTTTTTGGATTTGATGTAGGCTGAATCTTTGTCAAATGTTACATCCCTGCTGATGTTAATCTTCTTGAACCCTGGGAAGTATATTCTATAAGCCTTCAAGCTTTCAGAGTATCCCACAAATATACCCTTCTTTCCTGAAGGATCTAATTTTGTTCTCTTCTCTTTTGGAATGTGTATGTACACAGGACAACCGAATATTCTGAGATCGTTGACTTCTAGTTTCTTTCCAGAGAAGACTTCTTCAGGAGTCTTGTTCTCGAGTACACTGTGTGGAGTACGATTCTGTACATACACTGTTGTTCTGGCTGCTTCTATCCAAAGATGCATAAGAAGATCTTGATCATGAAGCATATATCTTGTAGCTTCCATGATGGTTCTATTCTTCCTTTCTACAATTCCATTCTATTGTGGCTTATAAGTGGTGGAAAAATCCCTCTTTATCCCTAATTCTTTATGTTACAAAGATAAATTCCTATGGCTTGGGGTACCACAACAGACAGCTTGACTCCAGAAATCAATCCTTTCCAATATGCAAGAGAAATCAAATATCTAACACTAAAGGATCAAAACTCGTACCTTATTCTGGACAGTTGAAGTAGATCCCCGTTGAGCTTTTCAACTCCAGCTTGAATTGATAAATTACTTCCTCAACAATCAGTCAACAATACAAGCATGCTATATATATTGGTGTTAGATCTACTCTAGAATATGTAATCAAGAATATATAAGCATTTGAAATCATCCATGGATAAAATATTCATTCAAACATACATTATTGGACAGGAAAAGATATTTCTATTAATTTAAAATAAGAGATTACAATGAATACAACCTCTCTTAGCACGTCTGCGAATCGGAGAAATTGAATCCCCCACTTGGGCCTCCACCACCTCAATCCTTCATCTCTTTATAGCAAGCTCACAAGCAAAAGGAAAGATTGCGAAGAACACCAAAGTGCTCCTAGGGACAAAGGGATGCAGAATCAAGCATAAGTTCCAGCAACAATGGACTATAGTTTCTTTGCTCTCAATTCTCACATGTTCTTCAATGTCTCCAAAGGGTTCCTTATATATCTCTTCAATTGGGCAATGAAGGGTCGAATCCGAGCGATATCAAGGCATATAGAAGAAAATGAGACAAGTGAGTTGGATCCATGTCAAGGAAAACACCAAAATAATTTGGCCTTTTGCACACATCCAGATGTACACGGTTGTAGGGGTCAAACCCGCGTATATACATGAGAAAGGGTTTAAAAGTCACGTATAGCAATTTAAGCTTGTTTTTAAGGATGATCATCGAAACATCAAAGGTATAAAAAAGGTCCATGGGGTTCAAAGAGTCTGTAGAGGGACAGGGGAAGGCCATACAAGTGTGATTCACCAGGTGTGGTAAAATAAGCTATAATAGATTCCCCCTAATGTGTGAGGTCAGAGGGGTCATACGATGGCCAAAATACAATATAAGTCCATCCCGGAAGTGGAGTGATGAAGAAACTAGTGGAATACCCGACACCGAATCAGTATAGTACAATGATACAACTCTACATATAACTACAAATACATATAGCAGTCCCGGATACATAAGAGTACAATGGCCATGAATAGGCAAGATACAAAATATGACATGTGTGGTCATCGCCACGTACAATATACATAGATCAGAATCTCCATGATGAAGATATACAAAGGATCATGATCTCCATAAAATATGAATATCTATAACAGATCAAGATCTCTATAATGGCTGGAAATGTCTGACATATACTAGAATCAAGTCACGAGAACTGAAATCTCATGAACACTGGCACGATGAAGGAGGTAGCATATATGAGATGCCACCAATCTGGAATGTCTTCTACACAAACCATTATGAGTACAAGTCCTACTATGTGAATATAGTTTTCGAGGTCAAACATACTACTCCATCGTCTGATTACCTGTGATTGATGTATACTGTTAACAGACGCAAGATCACCCACCGATAAAGATAATGGGAATCAAGGTACTAGAGTGCAAACTAACAAGTGTGAATAAATGTGTTGAGGTTGAACACTTGAGAGAATCCATCAATCAGGGGACATTGATGCATTCCCAAATAACTGTCGATGGTGAGAGAACCTGCCACTGATGACTGCAAGTCTCAAGGAACTAAAAAATGAGTCTAGATTCCAATCCCAAAATAAATGATCTGAAGTCGACAGGATGAAATCCACTGGAAGCAGGGCATTAAGTCATCCCCCATCATCCAACATGAGGCACTCAAGAAATCTGTATAATGTGGAAGGACTCAATCATAAGGTACACGAACCAGTAACTGTACCAAGAATGGTCGACATGCAAAGTCAAGATAACTGAGGAATGGCTGACTCAGGTTTCAACTTCCTTCGAGCAATAGCATAACGGAGAATGGTGACTGAATGTAGGTAGCATAGACTTGATATACAAAACCAGGACATCTCTGCGACACAGGAGGCATCGACAGAGGCTCCATAGGGACTAGAAGCTTAACCAGTCGGTGGAGATAAAATCAAATAAACAAGTATATCTCCTAAAGTCAAACTATAAACCCAACCAATGGATGTGATATACAGTGCTCTGTTTGAAGGCGACACGAATCGATAGCTGCCAAAGATAACATCTTTCCTTGTCCGACTTTTTGGTTTTTTAATTTTATTTTTTTTGGACTTTTTCAAATATTTAAAAATCTTGAAAAAGAGTAAAACTGCTTTATAGTTACATACTAGGAGGAAACGAGTGTCATATGGGAAAACAAACTAGTTCCAAGTAGTGGAACATACCTATGCTCAATGCAAGGATACATGTGTAGGATACTGAAACTCGGGGGAAAGTACCCTCCCTATAAAATAGGGAATCAAGCTGCAAAGGATATAAAAGATGGCTCTGCATGGCTAGACATGAGACAAGCTTGGGCTATATGGCTGAAACTCAAAGTCAGGGAAGCCAGTGTAAGGATCAAGAAGGTAGGAAAAGCTCATGATAATGCAATTACAACTTGACATAAGGGAGTCCTGAGGGAAATAGGCCAGCAAAAGATTAAGAGGAGTATGAGGCTCTTGCGAAATGTCATGGAAATACTATACAAGGGACTCCCACGCCCTAAGGGACAAAATGTCAGCATGGGCACCAAATGCAATTAAGGTGCTAACTAGGGTACCCATGTAAGGTCAAGCTCTACCATTCACATCATGCCACTTCTAAAAAAACAAGAAGGTTCTGTGACATAATAGAATGGGTTCATACCTAAGGCTACAATGAAATGGTCATAAGGTCGTGCCAAATGCAAATGGGGGTGAACCGAACCTATATGCCAGTTTAAACATCATACCTGTAATGGGCATGAATGGGTCAAAGTAATGGTCAAAACGATGCTCAAAATGGTCTCCTACATCATAAATTAGTCAAAAAATGGTCCAAAAGGATTAGAAATGGTCCAATCTATAGAAAAGGGGGTAAAAATTTTCAAAAAATTGAAAATTTTCTATAAATAGTAAAAAATTCAAAACATTATATAACATTTGAAATTTTTACCCAATTGAGCTCAGAACTTCAACAGCGAATTCTAGGAGATCTAGACAGTGGAATCCACTCTCATTTTTTCCAGGTACTTACCTATGCCCTGCTCTTTCATTTTCATGGAAATTTTATCATTTTCCATGGTGCATTTGGGATTCTAGGCCAATCTAAGATGTGCACCTCCACCCATGCCAAAATCAAGGATTTTACCGCATATAGGGCTAGATATACATAGAAAAAGACCTCAAAGTCATGTACATACGCGGATGTTTAGCAAATAGTCGTGTATGTGGCTGCATTCAATGTTTTTCAAGTGTTCTAGTGGATCAAACATCAATTTTATGTGTAGGATGGTCCTAGAAAGGAGAGAACATGAGCACGGTGATGTAGAAGGGGCAGTAAGGGCATATCTAATGGCCCAACAAGCTTTGGAGTCATGCGGTCTCTACAAGTTTTGGTGTCTTGATGGCTTAAGGGCCAAACCAAGACTGCTGCAGATGCCAGTAGACTACTGGGATCCAGACTCAGAGTCATTCCAAATAGACGGGATGTCCCTCACCATAGAAGTGGAGGACATATACTTTATTACTGGACTTTCCCGATGGGGGGAAGTGATGAACCTACGCTCTCACGGGCCTGGAGGTGGCCTGGCTATAGATGAGTACATAGCAGTGTATTGTTATCTAGACATGATGAAGGTGGGGAGTCAGATCCCAACTAACTCCATACAGGTGCTAGGCCTAAAGGCCATTCTACTAACACTGGGCAGGATAGTGGGGCTAGCCTCACTCCACTAGGTCTCACGGCCATTGATGTTCTATGCCATGGAGTGCATGAGGCCCATAGTTTATGATTGGAGTATGACATTGTTGAGTAACATGAAACAACAGCTCAACGACTGGAAGATGGGCAAGGTGCGAAACTTCAGTTTCAGCAGCATACTGAGCACGTTCTTCTTTGAGCGTGTTCTAGGATTGAGCCATAGACTTGACGTTCCTCTACACAGGGTTCAGTATTCGACCCAACAGTGTTGGGAAGATGCGACACACAGACTGGGTGGAGGTAGGGTGTCCAACCCCTATCTAGCTGATTTCTTTCTATGGTGGCAACGACAGATAGTTGCCATCGATGATTACCCCTATGCAGGGATAGATTTTTGGGGAGACCCCAACATGCCACTACCACCAGTATTGGCATATGGTGATATTGGTAATGAATCTCAACCCTCTTTAAAAATTTTGAGTTATTTAATTTTTTGTGTTTTCTAATTATGTGGAATCAAAAGACATGTTTTTGGGTGACAACACATAGTGACATCCTATCATATGCATGCATATGTAGGACCACGGTGGCCTGAAGTCTTCCTTCATCATAGACGGAGGGGAAGAGGGGATGACATTACAGGTGTGGATGTAGAGCGAACACTCCAAATCATTCATACCAACTTCGTGAGGCTGACACACAGAGTACCCATGGCGCAAGTCGAGGACTTACTTGACGCGATGCAGCGCCAGGTGGTGGGTGTACCACGAGCATGGGTGCGGTTATTTTGATAGCTATCTAGAGCTATGGTGACATTCCACAATCACAACCCCCCTCCTCCTCCACAGTCTTAGATACATGGGAGTGATACATTTTGTACTACCGTGTATTTATATTTTGGTGGCTTAAGAGCCCCGTTTTTGTATTATGACACTATGTATTACCACATTTTGGATGTTTATAAAAAAATTTATGATGATCAATTTATTTATTTACATGTGTAAAAATTTATGTTTGTGATGAGCTTATTGTCTATGAAACAAATGCCAATCTAACACATAGTTAGCATATGAGTCAACAACTTGATTATTAATTCTTGGAACATGTATGTATGTTATATTGTCAAATTGTCGTTCTAACAATCTCACACGTAAGAATATTCTTAATAATGTCAGATGCCTAACATGGTACAAACCATTAAGCTGTTACACTACTAACTCCGAATCAAGACATACCTCAAGAGATAGAACACCATGTGAAATGGCATCCCGTAGAAGCTCGATAACAGCACTATAATCAACAACATTGTTTGAAGAGGGTTGTAAACATATGCCTCCTGAAGACAATACCTGACCCATAGGAATGTGGATCACCTAAGCAATAGAGGCTGAGTGTTGAGTGTGACGGTTTGCACCATCCACAAATCCTATGAAGGTGGAAGATTCCATTGACATCTGCCAAAACAAATGGAAACTAATCACAAACCCGATCACCATAAGAAAATACTTACCTATGCAAAACTGTACAATAATATACAATAGTTAGCCTTGGATGAAAAGCATGCATAGTACTTTTTAAGATAGAGCCCATTTCTAGGCTCCACCAAGGTTGTTCCCTCATAATTCACTAACTCGTAAGTGCCCTTCTCTAACACATGTTTAACGATGTAAGGACCACCCCACACGGGGTTAAACTTTCCTGCCCCCAAGGGTTCTTTCGGTTGATCCCACAAAAGGACCAAATATCCTTCACTAAACCTCCTTGGATAGACAGACTTATCGTATTGGACCTTAACGCGATGCTTATTCACTTCTAGAGCCACCAAGGCATCTCGACATTGCTCATCAAGTTTCTCTAAGTGGACCAAATGCTCCTCCAATGGGGAAGTGTCTTGTAAGAGCTCTATTGTAATGTCCCGGTTTTGACCCCATTACATTAAATGTACATGATGTATATATTGTAATGATCATGGTGTGGAGCTAAAGGCCAAGGCCCCACCATTGATCGGTTATGCTATGTTTTGGATTTAAAATTTGTCACCGATTGAATATCGGGGCATGCGGCACATATTATGTTGGCCATTATGTAAATATGCATCATAATTAATTAATGGACACAACCAGCTACGGCCGCGGCAACCAGATCGAATGGGGCATGATTTTCTAAGGATAAGGGGGGTGAAATATTTAACCTATGGGCCAATGGGGAAAAGCCAAATGTCTATGAGGAAACCCACCCAAGCTGTCAACTACCTTTCTTGTCTTTTTCTCCAATCATTTATTTCTGCCAGAATGTGGTTGAGTTAGTTATTGCATGGAAGGGGAAGAGTATGGGCAACCAAAAATTTGAATTGGGCAGAGACCCATTTTTGAAAATTGTGTTCTGACTTCCTTGGCAAGTAAAATTCCCAAAAACGTATGCCATTCTTCTAGGCATTCACGTTTTTCAGTTTCCTCACGTTTTGGGAGCAGCTGGAGTTTTTTCCTGTGTGTTTGGATCCCACATTTTGGCTGTTGGCTTCATTTTTTCCCATGGATGGGAGGTCGTTTTGATAGTGCTGGGGATTGGGTTGTATTCCTCACGTTTTTGGAGCTGCTGGTGCATTTTCCATTCACGTTTTTGGAAGTTTCATGTGTTTTTACCATGGCTGTGAAGGGCCATTCACGTTTTTGGAAGTTTCATGTGTTTTTACCATGGCTGTGAAGGGCCATTCACGTTTTTGACTGTCTCAGCGACTATTGGCCTCACGCATAGGCTTTTTGGGGCGTTTTCCCCCTGCTGTGAGTTGTGTTCAATGATAAGCTTCAGGACTGTGTGTGTTTCCTCATGTGTGAGTCGTTTTTGCTGTTATGTGTGGACTGTGTAATTCATTTTTCCTGTTTAAGCTGTGAGAGCTGAATTAATTGCCGGAGTGCAATTGTTGGTCTTCGGACTGTATTGGGAGCAAGGGTGTTGGCTTAGTTGCTTGATAAACCTGGTGCTAGAAACCACACAGGCAGAGCTAGAGGGCTGGCCTTCTTCTCCATCACCCCTGAATAGCACTGGAAGGGAATGTAGGGCCTGAGGGACTGTGTAGCAGAGAAGGGACTGATTCCTTGTGTTGGGTGTGGATGGGTGTCTTAGAGGTCAGGCTAGTTTTGGTGTGGGTGTTCTTGGCTCTGTAAGGAGCTCACCAGCTTAGCAATTGCCTTCTTCAGCTCCTTAATGGCCTGATAAACCCAACTCTGTTGGCTTGGTTGTGTGTTTTGGACATCCTTGGCTATGTGTAAGCCTGCTAGTTCCCTTATTGCTTGGAGAATCATGCCCAGCTCGGGGGTGGCAGCGTTGCTGAGAGATTGATGAGCACGCTGGCCTATGGTTGGGTGGAACGTTGCAGCGATGTAGCTGGTTGTGGAGCGAAGCTTTTATAAGATAAGTAATCTTGTGCATTTTACCTCTGCAATTCTAATTTACTGTCAATTAAAATGGAATGAACATGTTGAATGAATGCTGGTTTGAATGCATATGGTTTTCCGCTGTGCAAAAATAAATATTCAATGCTGTTATTTTCCGCTGTGTATGATAATTAAATTGCATCTGTGAATGATTAATAATTCTGGGTGCATAATTTAGTTCAAATTCGCTTAAGCATTCTGTTCTAGGCGATTTTACTTCCTGTACATGTTCATGAGGCTGTTAGTATGCTTGGTTAATGCCATGGATCGCGTCCTCCTTGCCGGTCGGAGGCATGGGGACGTGACATCTATGGATAGATTCAAAGAAGGAATCTCGCACTCAATTGGAAATACTGACTCCACTCCATGTACAATCTGTTATGGAGAAAAACCTTTGGCGGTCTTAACAGTGGTTCTATAAGCCCACAAAGCAGGATATAACATAATGTGCCAATTCATCTTGCTTTGTGTGATGGTTTGTTGGAGAATGGGTTTGAGTGATTTGTTCACTGCTTCAACCTGTCCATTCGCTTGAGGGTAGTAAGAGGAGGAATGCTCTTGGTTGTACCCTAGCTTTGAGGCCAATTCTTCCGTCATATGATTCTGAAAGTGCATGCGATGGTCAAAGACAAGCTCCTTCGGAATACCGAACTGAGTAATAATCTAGTTGAATTCGAAGTGTGTGGTTGTTCTCACCATTAGATTTAACTGTAGGAATAGCCTCAGCCCATTTCGTGAAGTAGTCAACAGCCACTATGATATGATGATGCCTCCCAGCTAAAGCTGGGTTGCAATCCATGAAATCAAGCCCCCACTTAGTGACAAGACTAGCGGTGATGATGGGATGTAACGGGGTAGGTCACGAGAGCATATTCCATGCAAACACTTGGCAAGGGTGGCACTTCTTGACTGCATCTACACAATCTTTAAAGATCGATAGCCAAAAATAACCCGCTCTTAAGATTTTTTGGGTTGTAGAAAGCCCAGATAAATGACCACCACACGCCCCTCCGTGGCAATCATTCAGCACAAGATTAGCCACCTCATGAGTTAAACAATGACAATGGAATGGAATCTACCCCACGGCGGTATAAGGTGTTATCCACTATGAGGTAATTCTTGGATATGTGATGTAATCGTCGTTGTTCATCCCGTGAGAGGTGAGTAGGGACCTTCAATGTTTGTAAATATATGATAATGTCTCCATACCATGTATCAAAGGTTGAGATTAATAACATGTGCTCATCGACAAACATATCTTCACAAACCATCTCCTCCTCCTCGCTTGGGAAATCTGATATAAGCTACACAAAAATTAACGATTTCTTCGATTTTGCCAAAACAAACTCGAGATAGAATTCTTGCAAGATGACGATCCATTTATTATACTTTCCCCCAATCATCCTTCGAGTGAGGATGAATTGAAACGGATTGACATGGGCCACAACCAAGGTTTGGTGAAGGAGAATATAATGTCTCAACCATTGAACCGCATGTACAGTAGCTAAGGCAAGCTTCTCAACATGGGAATAACGGACTTCTGCATCAGTAAGGTTCTAACTCAGGTAGTATATGACATGCTCTTAAAGTTCCTTATCCTCTTGAACCAAAACCATACCAATCGTCTCCATGGAAGTGACCACATAAAGTAGAAAATCATGGCTATATTCGGGTGGACTAATCACTGGGGCCGATGCTAATGCTCATTTAAGCGCATCAAAGGACTCCTGGGATTGCTCATCCCAACAAAAGGTGGTGTCCTTTTTCAAAAGACGAATAAAGCCTCTAGTCAAATTGGAAAAATTGACAACGAATATCCGTAAGAAGTTTGCAATGCCTTGCAAACATTGAATATGTCTAATGTTTTTCACGGGAGACACCTAAAGTATTGTCTCTACCTTCAAAGTGTTGACTCTTATACCCTCCTTGGAGACAATGAACCCTAATAAGCGACCAGACTTCACGCAAAAGATGCACTTGTGAGGATTCAACCTGGCCAAATAATGGTGGCACCTTTCAAACACTAATCTCAAATGATAGGAATGATGCATTCTCATATGGGAATGAGCAGCAAGGTCATCCAAAAATACTTCAATAATTGATTTGAGATCATGGAAGATCAAGGTCATAGCCCGCTGAAAAGTGGCTCCGACGTTCTTAAGTCCAAAAGGCGTCTTTCGATATGAAAAGCTTACCCAAGGACAAATCAGGTTTAATTTGTATTTGATTGTATCCAGAAAATCCATCCATAAAGGAAAAACCCTCGCTACCCACACACTCATCCAGAATTTGATCAATAAATGGTGTGGGGAAATTGTCTTTAGGAGAGGCATGATTTAAGTCACATAAATTAGTGCATATATGGATCGCTTCATATTTATTATCCATCGGAATAGGGTTTTAAACCCACTCCATCAAGGGAGCAAGATAGATAAAACTGACTTTCAATAGCTTTTCTATCTCTGCCTTAATCACGGGTGCTTTCCTAGGATTCACTACACACAAGCGTTGTCGAACAGGCTTAGCATTGGGATAAGTTTTAATTTCATGTTCAACAATGCGAGGGTCGATACTTGGAATTTCATCATAAGACCAAGCAAATATATCATGAAATTCATTAAACAGCTCGGTGTACTCTTGAATCTCAGCATGGGAACATTCTGCCCCAACATATACATTCTCAATCTTGCCAGAATCATGAGAGATATTGATAGGAATGGTAGGAGATATGTTTTCCATGTTCCCATCAGCCATTGGACTAGGAAAGCTTAATGGAACCATGGGACTACCAATTCTCTCACTAAAAACCTCCTTAAAGTCCTCACGCTCCAAGTGGTCAAGATTGGGAAGAAAATAAGATCTATGATGCAATTCTTGCCAAGGTGGCTCAACCCCTGACATGGCCTCAATAATCACTTTGTTTGAAGGAAAAACACTATCAAGGAAATCATACGCATGAGAAGATTGAACTGCCCATGCAGGAAGCACATACGAGCCCTCCTCCTTCATCTGTGAAGAGGAGGGAATAGGCTCTACAACACTCCCAAGATTATCCTGATAAGCTACCATAGTTGTAGGCAATGACATGTCTGTCACGATGGGCTCACTCAAAGTATTCAGTGTAGGAAGAATCCAAGGATCTTCCATATGTTTCGCACGAAAAGACACCGATCTCACAGCTGTCGAAGCCTCACCGGAACTAGACCCTATCATAAGGATAGGTGTAGGACAACTAAATCTTCCCATAAGGGATGGATACATGCCCACACCCACACTCCCAGTTGCCGGCTGAGAGTGCTCAACAATCACGATCGAAGCTCCCGAAGATGCGGTAACCGACGAATTCTTGAATGACATTTGATCAATCGTAACTATCTTCCCATTGAATGGAAAGCATACAACATGAAATAGAGAAGAAGCTATGGCTTGCATACTATACATCCAATTCCTACCCAGCAAGAGATTATAGTCAAGGGGCACATCAACCACCTCGACCTCTATCGCAACAGTCTTCCGTCCCAAATGTACCTTAAGGGAAGGAAGGATCCCATGTGGCCTAAATGATCTCCCATCAAAAGCAATCAACATGGTAGCAGATTTAGACAACTCAGGGGAACCTAAACCCTTCCAACATGATAAAGACACAATAGAAGTAGCAGTGCCTTCGTCAATCACAGTGCGCTTGACGGTCATGTTAAGACATTCTACATGAATCGAAAGAGACACATAGTAAGGCAAGCGAGGATGTAGTCCCATGGTTTCAAATTTAATCATGGAGGAAGAATTATCATCATTCACACCAAGGGTAGAAATCAAATCCTTCCTTTGTGAAGGACAACTATGAAGTACTTCAAGTGCAAACATCGCACAAGGAGTGTGGCCCAAATCCTCAACAACAGAATAGTTTTGGGAATCTCGGGCATTAGGATTGTACCCCGAATGCTTAAGTACTCCCTTAGGAATGTGAGGTGCAGCTTTAGGTTTATCCACAAGTTTTTCAATACATAAAGGAGTCCCTGGTGGATCAGGTTCCTTTTCTTGGGTCGGATTCTGATGAACCATAGTCCTTCGTATGGGTCACAACCTTCGTAGCACGCACCCTATTGATGCAACCATGACCACTAGCCTCCGGTGAATCTTGATCACCACCAAACTGATCATGGGTCCTCAAGTTCATGTTTTGATTTTGAGGTAAAGGGTTGGTCAGTATAGCTAGGCCTTGCGCTAAGAATCTCAAGGCTTCATCGATACGAGGGCACAAGTAAGTGAGGTGATCATCCTTACATAACATGGAAGGAAATTTAACCTTACATTTAGATTGCATGCCCCCCGAGAATTTTGGGCATTCTTGTCATTAGTATTAGCATTTTCATTCCTATTCCCACTCTTACAATTGTTCTTACCCTTCTTTCTATTCCTTCCAGGTCGTTGGTTACCCTTTTGGTCCGATGATTGCACTAAAAGCACACTCACTGTTTGGGTGGGTTGAGACGAAGTCGTGGCTTGTCCTAAAGCAGATTGGTTGATCGACAATTGACTGACCTGTTGCACAACTGAATCCACAGGCTTAGCACTTGCACAACCAACAATGCTATCGGCATGTGGTTCAGGTTTAACTTTGGGGTCGAAACTAGAACACGGAGCATTAGGAATGATCTCATATAGCAAACCGTATTGACCATAAATCAAGTCCAATTCTTGTGCCCTAAAAATGGCTTGTTCCTTGTTTTGAAATCTAGATGTAGAAACATCCTTCGCTATATAAGGCAATAATGACTTAAGGAACCACTCAAGGAGAAACTCTGATAGTATGAAGGCTTTAATAAACCTCTTCCGTCTACGCCACTCTTGGATATGGTCCGAGATATGCGTGGCTTTATCCTGCCAAAATGTTGACAAGAGTTCCGTACCAACATCGTAACCCACCGGTAGCTGGAAGTGGTTGAGAAAAGTCATTGCTATGTCATCAAACAAAGAGAATGCCCCCCTAATTAACTCTATATACCATTTCACGGTAGGACCTATAAGGGTGCGTTGAAATAGCCTTAAACAGATCGAATCTTCATGTAAGGAATTGGAAGAGAACCATAGGTGAAATGTAGTAACATGTTTGCTTGGATCCTCTCCTAGTTTTCTCTTGAACTTAGGTATGTTCGAAGAAAGCTTAGTAGGGATAGCCTACCAAGCTGGGTCATGAGATATAGGATTGTTCGTCAGTCTCAATAAGTCAAGAAGATTTAGTGTTACAAGGAAAGGGAGCCTAGGATGAGCAGGTCGATGCACCACTCCCTAATTGTTTTGGTTCACATAGGTCTAATTGCCGCAACCACCATGGCATTGGCCATAGTGCCCTCCTCTCGTTTGACCTGTGTAGGGTGGCATGGAAGCACCATAATGTGGTGTACCTTGACTATGTGGGGCTACAAATCCATAATTAGGAGAGTAAGTGGGTTTTTGATACCCATACCCATAAGTTGAATAACCATGTCCATACTGCATCCCATAATAAGGTCCATAAGACATCCCATGAGATGTCCCATGAGACACTCCATAAGTAGGAATGTAGGCTCTGGAAGTAATCACATGAGCTCCAAAAGTAGGGATACGACCCCCTGAAACCAAAGGGGGTACTTGAACTTGAGACACAACTGTGTGAGTAGCAACAGTACGGACATGACTCGTAGCGACATTCCAACCCAAAGGACCACGTGAATGAGGTGGAGAATGACATTTGAAGAACAAGGAACCGAGGATGAAGGGACCTATACAATCTAGAATGAACTTCAAGATTTCTTTTTTAATTAAGAGTCAAGACCTCTCATAATTAAATATTATGTTAAAATTAAGTTTTGAAATCTTAGTAATTTATATGTATGGAAATCTCCAGTACAAATCCTATTACATAAATGTATCATGAAAGATATTCTAAACCGCTGATTTTTGGTAAGATTTAAAGAAAGAGGGTTGAACTTATTTTGATCGGAAACTATGTTAAATCTTTAGATAGTTAAAGTTAGGCTTTTTAAATTTATTTAGATGGAATTTATTTATTTATGGATTCCGTTATAATAAGGCTAAATATTAGTTTGTATGTGATTTCTCTAGAACTACATAATTGTAAATTTTTTGTTGAATAAAATAATAAAACGATTAACAATTATTGATGGACATAGCCCATAGTTGGGGTGAACCATGTATATTGGTCTCTCTCTTTTGCATTTATATCTTATCTGCCTTATTTCTATGAATTGACCCAAGTTATTGCTCTGCAATCCTGTATTGCTAAAATAATACTCACTTCTTTATTTGTACATAATAAAAGGTTTATGAACCTTGTTATCTAAATATGAATGTCAAGACTTTGAAACATAAGATTGTTCATGTTCTAAGAGAAACTAAAATAATAGTACCATGTTTTCATCAATGAATAATGGATGATACATGCTATATTTTAAATACTAGTGAACATCTGTATGTTCATGAAATATTAACTCCCAACAGCTATACATTTAATATCTTGAAAGGAGAATAGCAACATGGTATTATTATAGATTCTAATGTATAGATGGAAAATGATGGACAAAAGATTTAAGAATTGGAGAGTATAGATAAATAAAATATGTTATATAAAGAGACTAGTGTGATGAGGATTTTGTTGTTATTTTTTATAATAGTGTATTAATTAAAAATAATTTTATATATATGAATATATAGTTGTTCTTTATTAACAATGACAAATAGTCATTGGCATTAATAGAGGAAAACTTTTATACCCCATTTTCACAAGATTGTAAAGTTGAAATTGGGTATGTTACAAATGATGTCAGAGCATGTCCTCAACATTCAGAACTAATAGATTTGACTATATACATGTATGTGCGAACCTTGTGAAGAATTAATTATTTGGATATAAGACTTTATATTTGCTTAGCGTGCTCGAAAGGCCATTTTATGTATATCTTCATCGTCGATTCGTACCTGATGGTATCTAGACCGCATATTGATCTTGAAAAGATCTTTGCTCCTTCGACTTGATTGAACAATTCATCGATCCTAGGGAGTGGGTAACGGTTCTTGATGGTCATCTTGTTAAGTTGGTAGTAACTGATGCACATCTGGATCGTACCGTCCTTCTTCTTTACAAAAAGTATAGGTTCTCCCCAAGGGGACACACTCGGTCGGATATAACCCTTCTCAATAAAATTCTGTAACTACAACTTGAGCTCCACCAATTCTGGTGCGCTCATGCGGTATGGGGATTTTGAATTCGGTACTGACCCTAGTATCAGTTCTATGGAAGAATGCAAGTCACATTTTGGTGGTAATCTCAGTATTTCCTCGAGAAATACATCCTTAAAGTCCATGAGAATTGGAAATTCCTCGATGTGTTGTTCTCTCTCATATTCTACATCCTATATGTTTACTGCAAAAAGTTTGCAACCTTTCCTAACGCACTTCTTTTCCTGTAAGGCAGATATCTGTCTCAAGGAAACCTTCTTAGGTATTCCTTGAATCTTCGTCTGATTCCCTTGGCTATCCATGCATAAGATTGACTTGTTTAGAAAATCGAGCATGACATGGTGTTGTTCCAACCAATCCATGCTGATAAGTACATCATACGATCCTAAGGGTAAGATATTCAAATCTAGTTTAGTTGGAAAACGGTTTAAGTTTACTTCACAGTTTCTCACTATTTCTGAAACCTTTCTTTTCATACTAGTGGCTAATTATACCAGCCATGGTTTCTCATGTTTAAATTTGTCTAGTTTATATGTTTCAACAATTTTACTTGATACATAGCTTCAGCAAGCACTAGGATCAATCAAAATTAAAATAGAAGTGTTTGAAATCTTACCTTCTATTTCGACCATAGTAGCATAATGGTTTGCTTGTTGGCTATCCAAAGGTGCATAAATTCCCGGTGTGCTAGCTATGTCCTCTACCATTGGGTCTTCTTGTATATTGTACAAGAATCCATTAGTCTCGTTTGTACAATCTATGGCATAGTGGGGTCCTTGGCATTTCCAACATTTAATTTGCAATGGGGAAGCATTGGCTCCTCTGTTTACTACTACTCTGTTGGCATTTGGTGCAGGAACATTTGTCTTTGCACCTATCTTGTTGAAGTTTTTGTTTGATGCAAAACCGTTGTTCTTTTTTTTGTAAGGCGATGGTTTGAAACAAGGTTTGTGGTTGTCCAATAAGGTTATAGGCATGTCTCGACTTTTGTTGATGTTTTTCTGCCTTGGTTGTCCATGCTCATAGCAAATCCTAGCTTTGTGTAGGGTAGTGTTCATAGTTTTAGGCATGTCAAACTCTATTCTCTCTCAAAAATTGGGAGGAATACATCCTAAAAAATGTTGTATCTTCACATTTTCATTCTTTATGTAAGGCACGCAGTGTAACATATCCAAAAATTTGTTAATGAAGGCATCCATGGTCATGGAGCCCATTCTTCACTCATGAAATTCTTTCACTTTCCTGTCAGAGAATCTTTCAGACATGTATTTCTCCTGAAATATTCTGTGAAAGTTACTCGATCTGATTTTTTTTACCTCATCATTTTTGGTATGCTTTAGGTCTCTCAACCATCTAGCTGTTTTTCCATTTAAATTATAGATGGCTAGACGAGATTTCATTTCACTAGAGTAGTTGTGTACTCAAAAGTATTTGATCATACCTAGAATCCTTTCTTTAGCTTTCTCCTCGATGTTCATCTCTTCTTCATAGGTTGGGGATTTTTTCTTTCGAAATTCTCCTTAGAGGTTGTCATCATTTTTCTACATCTTTCTGCAAGGACAAAGGGAGTTATCACTGGAAAGGCTGTGATAGTCTCTTTTTGGAGTTTTAGGTGTATGCTCTTCTTTTTTCCCTTCCCTTGGGTTGCTGGCTTGTTTGACATGATTATTTTATTTAGTTTTATTAGTGGAACGGGTCAACTATCCATGAGGGCTTACGTCTGTCATGTTTCAAAGTAAAGCTTCATTGATTATTTTTTTCTCTTTTCTTTCATTCATATTGTCATCTTTGAAGATTTGCAAGTCTGCTTGCAGACTCTGTATGGATTTCATTAGATCAACATTTAATTCTACCACCAGTTCTTCTTCCCGTGTTGGGGAATTCAGATTTCCTTGTCGGATGTTGTCTTCTTTTGTATTCATGATCTGGACTGTTCTTTAAATCTTGCAATTAAAACATGTAGTAACAAATATTTTTTGTTAGTTAACAAATTTTCAAATACATTTTTGAAATGTTTATTTCTGCAACAAATGTTTGGTAGCGCCCATTAGGTCTCTTTGTGTTTGAATATGGGCTTTGATACCACTTGTAATGTCTCTAAAATCCATAAAAAAAAATGTAGGCTAATTAACTTCTAGATCTTAAGGACATATTCATTTTCTACTGTGGAATACAACTTATTTGCAAAACTGAACCTAAGTTTTATTTAATGTTTTCCTTATGTGTATTTATTGGGTGATGATGATGTCTTACATAATGTTTTTCTATACTTCGACATGTTTATAAGCTTACTATTCATGTCTATAATAATTACTGACATTTGTCGATACTTGTTTTGTTTTACGTCTTACTTTTGTTTTACGTGTATTTAACTTGTTTATGGTTTATTATGAAGATGTTGACTTACCTCTAAATGTCAAGGGGTGGAGTGGCAGGGTTTTGTCCATTAAAGGTTCACTAAAAAAGGTAAGGTTCCTATGCTATAGGGTTTACTTAGTTCATCGTGAACTAATGCATGATTTTATAATATACTCTATAGGTGATTTCGTTGATGATCTTGGCCTTGCAATCGTGGAAGAAATAACGTCCTAACTTCTACATTAATCTACACCTAAACGACACTATTCCTATGCTAAAAATT
>LPNX010336664.1:2287-33033 GCA_001517045.1 Pseudotsuga menziesii | reverse complement strand
ATATATATATATGCATGTTATAACCTATATGCTTGAAGCTTTAAAAACCTTGGATGTAATATTTTATATGGTTGAACTATAGTGTGGAGGGGGATAGTGTTATGGCATATTCCATGCCATCGAAACAATGGATTAAACCTTGCAATTCGCAATGGGGGAGGTTTTAAGACTTAAGGTGATGAGGTTTTAAACGATGGTGAGAATGTGAAACAAAACTATGCAAATGTGGGTTTTTTATTTGCATGGATGTGGTGGACAGGGTGGCGCATTGAATGCACCTTGGACTTCGTAGGAACACTATTTCAGGCACTTCATTAGGGTTTTGCAGTCATTCATTTAGTCCTTGTTGTTGGCTTGTGGAGAGGGTTCACGCTCTAGGTGGGAGCTGTGCATCCATGCTGTGCAACCAGCATGCTCTGTGCTTGCAGACAGTGTGATGAACCTACTGCAATAAACAATGAGAATGGAAGATATAACATAAATAATGGATCAGAGAAGAGATTTTATTAATCACATGCCACTTTGAGGGGGAAACCTCCTTTGAGAAAGCTTAATACAAAATAATTGTTCGATGACTTCATTAGCCTCAACACATACTTATATACTAAATCTAATCTAAATAACTATTACTCCCCATGAATGTGGGATAATGCAACATATTAACTGGACAACTTAACAACTATTACTTACTCCCCATGAATGTGGGATAACACAACATACTAATGGGATGACTTACAAAGAATATGCATCAGATAAAATATACTAACAAAATAAAGAGGAGGCTTGACACGGGTTCTTAACATCCCCTCCCTTTTAGAAAATCTTTGTCCTCAAAGCTTTAGATGTGGAAACTATTGCTGAATTTGAAGGAGCGGCTCCCATGTAGCATCCTCTAGTTGCATGTCATGCCACTTAATTAAGACCTATGTGATGGACTGGGAGCGAAGCTTATGAGTGTGCTTATTGAGGATGGCCTCTGGTTCCAAAATGATGGATCCTTCCTTATCCAGTTTTGGTAAAACAGTTTGTGCTCTGATGTTGGTGCCAATCACTTTCTTGAGACAAGAGACATGAAAGACTACGTGAATGTGAGAAGGAGGAAGTTCCAATTTATCAGCAACAGACCCAATATTTTGAAGAAATTTATATGGCCCATAGAAATTTGGATCCAGCTTCTAATGCCCTCTGAGTTTTAGGGATGATTGCTTGTAAGGATGTAGATAAAGAAAAACCATATCACCAGATTGAAAGGTGCACTGAAACTGGTGTTGATCGGCATGTTGTTTCATGCGATTTCTTTCCATGTGAAGATTGTCCTATAGAATGTGAAGAATCTGATCACGGTTTCGAATAACCATGTCAACTTCTTGAACTGGTTAATTGTTGGGGGTGTATGGAAGGAGCACTGGTGGTGCCTGACTATAAATTGCTTCATATGAATTCATTTTAGATGCAATATGGTAGGAAGTATTGGACCACCATTCAGCAAGAGAGAGAAACTTTTCCCATTGATGTTATTGTTCAGAGGTGAATCAATGAAGATAAGTTTCCAAACATTTGTTGGTGACTCGAGTCTAACCATATGTTTATGGGTGATATCCTGAAATCATATTCAGTTTGGTTCCAGTGAGGTGAAAGAGTTTGGTCCAAAAATGACTTCTGAAAGTTGTGTCGTGGTCTGAGACAATGGAAGAAGGGATTCCATGAAGAAAAAATATCTAGTCCATGAAAATTTGTGCCACTGAGGAGGTGGTATATGGATGGATGAGAGCACAAAAATGAATATATTTGGAGAGTCGATCAACCAAAACCAATATTACAGTCTTCCCTATAGATTTAGGGAGCCCTTCAATGAAATCCATTGAAATATATGTCCAAATCCTTGCAGGGATGGAAAAGGGTTCGAGAAAGTCAGGGAGGACTGTATTTTCACCCTTGTGGTGTTGGAATGTATCACATTCGGAAACCATATACTGAATTTCTCATTTCATTCCCTTCCGAAAGAAGTTACTTCGTGCCCGCTCATACATTTTGAGGAACCTAGAGTGCCCTATCGATGGAGAAGCATGGAGTTTATAGAAGACATCCTAGTGATGATATGTGCTCTGGGGAAGCACCAAAAGACCCTGGTTTCTTAGAGAAGAACCATCCCAAGAGTAATGCGGCACAATAGAAGGATTATTGGCCAACTGTTGCATGATTTTAGATAAGGAGGAGTCATTGACATAGCGTTGTTGAACAGATTGTAACCAATTTGGAATAGGCATAGAAATAGCTAACAGAGAAGCATGGTCATCAAATGTACGGGAAAGAGCATCCACCACAAGATTTTCCTTACCCTTCTTGTAAGTGATCTTATAGTCATAACGCATGATTTTGCTAACCCATTTCTGTTGTGTTGGGGTTGCGACCCATTTTTCTAGAAAATATTTTAGACTCTGGTGATCAAGCTTGATGCAGAGATGATTCACTAAGAAGTATGGACACCACTTCAGCACTGCATGAAAAATATCCATCATTTTCTTGTCATATGTACAGGAGGCTAAATTATTGACATAAATGGATTTCCTAGTGATCACAATGGGATGTTCATCTTGGAGGAGGACATCACCAAGTCCATTATTCCAAGCATCACTCTTAATAGTGAAGGGCTTGGAAAAATCATGCATAGCTAGAACAGGTTTGGTACACATAGATTGTTTCAGTTTCTCAAATGCACACTCAGAAGTAGGTGTCCATGCAAAAATCATCATTTTTCAGTAGATTTGTTAATGGAGATGTAATATTCCCATAATCCTTGACAAACTTGCAATAGTAGCCAGTCAGTCCAAAAAAACCCCAAAGGCTCTTCAGGGTCTGAGGATGCGGCCAATTTTTCATGGCATTTATTTTGGCAGGATCGACATGAACCCCTTGTGCTGAAACAATATGCTCGAGATAACCTACTTCCTTCTGGCCAAAAATAAATTTAGACTATTTGGAAGAGAGATGATGATCTAAGAAAAGTTGCAGTATAAGATCTAGATGTTGGATATGCTCATCCCATGTCTTACTATAGATGAGGATATCATCAAAGAAGACCAGAATGAAGTTTTGCAAGTAGGGACGAAATATTTTATTCATCAATGCATGGAATGTGGAAGGAGAATTTGTGAGGCCAAATGGCATGACCAAAAATTAATAGTGTCCATCATGTGTGCAGAAAGTTGTTTTAGGTATATCATCCTCATGAACCTGAATTTGGTAATACCCAGAACAAAGATCCAACTTGGACAAAAAATGAGCAACATGCAGCTCATCCAGAAGCTCAGCAACAATAGGAATTGGAAACTTATCCTTGATTGTGATGTGATTAAGTGCTCGAAACTCGATGTTGAGGCACCAAGACCCATCTCTTTTTGGACAAGAAGAATCGATGAAGAGAAGGAACTAGTGCTAGGGTGAATAACACCATGCTTTAGTAAGTCGGGAACAAGCATCTCAATCTCTGTCTTGTGGTGAAATGGGTAGCGATAGGGCCTGATTTTGGGAGGGATGATTCCACGAAGGAGAGGAATAGGATGGTCCTCTGGTTTGGAAGGTGGCAATCCCACTGGCTCAACAAACACACATGCATATTGATCCAAAATTTGTTGTAGATCCAATGGAGTAGTTGTAATGTCCCGGTTTTGACCCCACTACATTAGAAGTATATGATGTATAAATTGTAAATGATCATGGTGTGGAGCTAAAGGCCAAGGCCCCACCATTGATTGGTTATGTTATGTTTTGGATTTGAATTTGTCACCGATGGTATATCGGGGCATGTGGCATATAATATGTTGATCATCATGTAAATATGCATCTATAATTTATTAAATGAACCCGACCAGCTATGATCACAGCAACTAAATCAAAAGGGGCATGATTTTCCCAAGGATAAGGATGTGGGGAGATTTTTCAAACCTTGGCCAATGAGAGAAAACCCATGTGTCTTCTTCCCTTGTCTCATTCCAACCACTTTCATTAAGAAAGGCTGCTGGTGGTTGAGGCAGTTATGATCTTTGGGGAGTGGGGTGGCAGGACTGTCAGTCCTCACCCACATGCACACTCCACCCTGGTTGACTTCATTATGGCTGGGAAAAAATGACTGCCATCACTCACGCAGGGATCTCTCTTCTCCACGTCCGTGCCGAACACCCACGCACTTCCAATTCGTGTCCTCCCTGTAGCCTGTTCATCCTCACGCACAGGCTCCTTGAGGTTTTGGTCTCACGCAGCCCGGAGAAGGATTGGGGGCGTCTCTACTGTCATTTACGTTTTTCCCATAGCATGGAATAGGGTGCTCTGGACCCTCATTTTTGGTTTTAGTGTGGATTTCCTCTCATGCACTGGGCTCTGGGTGGTTGTCATTCGCGCAGGAAACTGGGAGCTGTTTGGTCTTTGTCACCCACGATTTCTTGTGGGAAGTCATTTCACGTTCAAGAGCTATGTGGCGGTCTGTGTAACTCTTATCCGCTTGCTCAGTTGCCCAGGTCAGACTGTAATTTTTCCCCCCATTGTGATTGTGTTTGTTGATACATTGGGGCTGCTAGAATTCGCTTAGAAATCTTCTCCCCCTGTTCAACTGTGAATCCTGAGTGGTTGCATGCATGCAATGGTTGGTCTTCAGACTTTGTTGGGAGTAGGGATGTGGGCTTAGTTTTTCTTGATAAACCTGGTGGCTAGAAACCACACAGAAAGAGCTAGAGGGCTGGCCTTCTTCTCCATCACCCCTGAATAGCACTGGAAGGGAATGCAGGGCCTAAGGGACTATGTAGCAGAGAAGGGACTGATTCCTTGTGTTGGGTGTGTTTGGGTGTCTTAGAGGTCAGGCTAGTTCTAGTGTAGGTGTTCTTGGCTCTGTAATAAGCTCACCAGCTTAGCATTGAGCCTTTCCCACTCCTTGATGGCCTGATAAACACAATTGTGTTGGCTTGGCTATGTGTTGTATATCCTTGGCTATGTGTAAGCCTGCTAGTTCCCTTATTCCTTGGATAATCATGCCCAGCTCAGGGGTGGCGGCGCTGCTGAAATATTAAGGAGCACACTGGCCTATGGTTGGGTGGAATGTTGCAGCAACGTAGCTGGTTGCGGAACGAATTCTCCTTAAGATAAGTGATCTTGTTCATTTTACTTCTGCAACCTTATTTTCTGTTAATGAAAATGATGAACATGTTAAATAAATGCTTGTGTGAATGCATGTTTATTCCACTGTGCAAGATACATAACTGTAGCTGTGTATGTTGATTAATTGCATTTGTGCATGATAAACACCATGTGTGCATAATTCAGTTCAAGTTTTCTCCTTCAGCATTCTGTTTCGGTCTTTTTATGCATGCATATGTTCATGGGGCTCTTAGCCCAGTTGGTTAAGGCCATGGTCGCATCCTCTCTGCTCGGAAGGAGGGATGGGGAGGTGACAGTAGTTGATACCGTTGAAGGTTTCATCTCAATGAAATGGAGCTGAGTGATGACACCATGTGAACTCTTCTTAAGAAGCTTTTCCATGCGACGTGAATTGATGATGCTAAGAGACCCTGGTTGTAAGCCCCATGTTGGAGGACCAAGTCAGTAAGCCAACTTCAACGACAGCTGACTTAGTCGATCAGCCGACTAGGCCAGTCAACCGACTAGTTAGAGATTAGGTCGGCCACCTAAGGTCATGTCGGTTGAGTGAACCGATAGGTAGTTATTTGTAACTATTTGTAATTCATATATATTAGGCTATTGAGTGAGATGAGAACTTGGTTCATTTCTCTATATTGTATGGACCCTCTCATGTTAATATAATCTATTATTCTATCTACTTGTTCTTATCTCTTGTCTCTATGATGTATGTATGTTTAGTATGTATTATTGGTAACCTTATGTGATCTATGAGATTACAACATTGGTTCCATTTCCGTGACTACATGTCTGAGATGTATGCAAGTAGATGATACCAGAACATGAGATTAAGGACTGGTGGGAGCGTAAAGTAGTAAATTATTTGCAGAATTATGCGTGGAGAAACAGATTGACGAATTCACAAGCAAAGGAGATTACAGAGACACATGAGAAGTTTGTAGAATCAGTGCCCCAGCTATTGAAGAAACTCCTGGATGAAAAAGATGGAAGGAACTAAAGATCAACGGTTACTAGAAAAACTTATTCAAGGAGGAAGAACAAACTTGTTGGAGTGGTTCGAAAAGATCGCCGATGAATTTTGCGAAGAGAAAGCAGTAGAAGAAAGGACTTTGGTGGAAACCATCAAAAAATAAATTCTACACAGGCCTCAATGAGCAATTTTTGTGTTCTTTACTGACCTCGCTGTTTAAGTTCCTGATCGAGAAAGGAGTGGGTCACATTGTCGAACCTCATCCATCACTTCGTGAACCACCATTAAACCCTAAATGGGTGAAAAAACAAAAGAATTGAGGAAAATTCATTGCCGAAAGGGAGTGGAAATACTTCCTAAGAAAGTAGACAGAACTATTCGGGCTTTCTAAAGCGTCGGGTAGGCTATGGGGGGGTAGCTAGTCATATGTTGGGATAAAGTGGAGTGGATTCTAGTCAACTAAGAAAGATACCAATCACTAGTAATGAGAAGTCAGCCTAAAAAGGAAATCGAGAGGACAGTGTCACACAAAGGTACAGTGGACTTCTAGAAAATAGAGAGGGAGACGAGGCTACAAAGAAGGGAAGAAAGAAGAGAAAGAGCCTTAGCGCTACAGAGAGGAATGAGTACTAGGGTGACCAACCAGGAAAGAGAGCCGCCAGAGTCGGGTCATGACCGACAAGAAGAAGGCGTTGAAGAAGAGGTGTCCCTTATGGAAGAATAATTGTGGATAGAGTAGCGAGAATCTCTCCAATTAGAAGTTCCCCAAGAAGAAAAACCTCTCTCTTCGACGAATCTGCATACCCAGATACAAGCCATTGTCGAAGAAGAGCTCATACTAGGAGCTGGTGACTTTTGTATATGGAACTGACTAGACGATGAGACATACACTGGTAGACATCTAATTATCCATCAACCAGAAGAAGGAAATTAGGTTACACTTCAAGCGGTACCCTCCAGCCAAAGTATCCACTTACTTTTACTGACACATGAAGGAGCACCCCCCCTGCCAAATACAACTTTGGAGAACACCGACCATTCAAAAATATGGATGAACAATTGCAGTGGGACATCGATAGAAGAAGTCGTCAATAATCGATTGTTGGTCGAAGAAGAAACGACAACTAAAAAAATTGACGGGAATGAGAGTTCCGTCGACGATAGTTTTGCAGAGAGCAATAAGCAAATAACCCCACTGCCCCCACCACCACCTCCACCACCACCACCTCCTGAAGAAGACAGTGACAATGATTTCAACATGGGTCATGGGTCAACACACATCCCTCTATATGAGGGTGATGAGGACCCTAGATGACTCTGGTTCATCTGTGAGTCGACTTGGGAGGCTAACCAAGTTACGAATGAAGACAAGAAGATGGCGCAATTTGTTGGTGCCTTGAGAAAAGGGAATTAAATTGGTACATGAACTTTTCTGAAAGCACCCCGAGCAACCAAAGCTGAAGTCAAAATACAATTCCTCTCATTTTTTAAGACTCCAGCTTCAAAATATCTGGCAGCAAAGAAGCTAAAGACAACATCGCAGAAGCCGGGAAAAACTATCTGTGATTACAATAAATGATGGAAAGACCTTCTTAGCCAATTGGACTATGTTATTGACGAACAATTATTAATCCAGTGGTTTCTTGCAGGTTGTTGTAATCTCATAGATCACATAAGGTTACCAATAATACACACTAAAATATACATATAAAATAGAGACAAGAGATTATAAGAACAAAAAATGTGAATTAACAGATTATATTACATGAATGAGTCCATACAACGCAGAGAACTGAACTGATTTCTCATCTGGCTCACCAGCCTAATATATATGATTACAAAATAGTTACAAAATAACTACCTGTCGGTTCGGTGAACCGATGTGACCTTAGGTGGCCGACCTAATATCTAGTTTAGTTGTCCGACTGACTTAGTCGGCTGATTGACTAAGTCAGCTATCGTTCAAGTCAATAAGTTCACTTGCTCCTTCTACATCTCCCCCACAAACAAAACATTTCTTCGTCCCGAAGAAACAGGGAGGTACAAAAATACCGTTGGTCTCAATAGTTACTATGTTTTGCCTTGTCTTCATGGGCTATAAAGTCTGATGGTCAGTCACTTTTGTACACAGACTTCGACAATGGCTGGTGCTGTTCCTATGAGGTTATGTTGAAAATCTGACCAACTTTGCAAAATCTTTTGGATGTCGATGATAAGTGTGATCAGGCTCGATAGGATCGACATCTTTTCTGATATGGAGACTTCTACTATAGTCTCCATGTCGGGACCCATGAATTGGTCCTTCTCCTCTGCAGTCTCTATAAGTCATTTTATCTACGGACAAATGATGTCGACTTTTTCTAAATTGGGGATAGCTTGCTGCACCCACTGATGTGCTTCCCTCTCTAGTCTCTTCAGTTTGGATATTTCAAGCACTATTTGTTCTTCTATTGTGGTCCTTAGTGCTTCCTCAGTGGTTTTCCGACATTCTAATGCCTGGATCCCTTGTCGGGTCTGCTGAGATTGCTGGTAGACTTGCCCGTAGTAAGTAGGCCAGTCTCTCAGTATTTCTTCAGTTATGACAGACTCCTCCATGTGATCTTGCAGCACTTTGAAAGCTTCTATGAAGGAGGTGTGATGTGCCATTAGGAGTATGAGCTTGGAGTGCCTACACCATGCTCTCAAATAGCTGATACGCCCTTTTGAGCAGTTTGTTTGTGTTGACCTCGACAGTGCCCAGCATGACGGAATGGGCCAGGTTTCGGCATTTGGTGAGGAACTCGACCTGTTCTGCGTTCTTGTTGTCGAGTTCCTTATTTCGTTGCCCACTCCTCGTATTTGCTTCACCTGCTAGGGTCTTGAGGAGTTGTCCTAGCTCTAGGTCGGTCAGGGAGCTTGCATCCTTCAATCTGATTTGGACCTTTGATGGCTGTCCATGATGCACCTTCTTCTGTTTCTCCTTCCTCTTCTTATGCTTTTCTTTTTCTGCTTGTGTCGACACCTATGTACCTGCAAAAGTCGATTCGAGATCTTTGGTTTGTGGGATAGTGGTTGATTGTTTCTCTAGTTGGGGAGGTGGGATGACTACCACTTCTAGTTGTTTGGATGTAGCTGGTTGTGGTGGTCCTTGCTCTGAGTCAGGTGGTGGTGGTCGTGTTGGTGGAGATGGTGTTAGCGAATGGTCAGAGGTGATTGGTTTGGGGGAAGTGTGGGTGAGTGGTGGATTGTCAGGGCGGGAAGGCGAGTCTAAGTTAGAGAACATTTGGTTAATTTGTTGGGCTATGTCCTCCTCATTTTCTTCTCCTCTAGTCGGGGCAGTGGCTAGTGGGTCGGCTTGAGGTATGGTCAGGGTGATAGTCGAGGTCCGACGTGCAACCAATTCAGCTTCTTTGTTGGGATTTCTCTCGAAATTCAACATGATGGTTGCAAAGGTTTTGGATTGGGCTTCGTGTCCTAGTTGGTATCCTCCAACCATGAAGAGAGGTGCTTTTGTAGATATCTTATGGGCCAACATAAATAACTCAGGAAGTTTCTCAATGAATGCTTGCAAATCTCTGTCTTTGTCGAACTTTGCCTTTACCTCTTCTGACATCACACTTTTGCATAAGTCGAGGGGGCTTACTGACTGCGGTGTTGGTACTTGTTCCTTGGTTATTTTCGTCGGTAATGGGGATGGAGGCATAGACACCAGATCGACAACATTTTCAGGCGTTGTCATAGTCTTAGCTTTCTTTGGTCGACCCGCTTGTGCTCCCACCTCGATGAATCTTTGGAACTGGGTTTCGACCGGCACCTTGTTTGCTGTGGCATCCTCTATGATGTCGAGGGATATGGCTGCCAGTTCCTCCTGGTGTTCTGATGAGTCTGCAAGGATAAGCTTGCACTTACCTTTACCTTGTTGTTGTTATTGTGTCTTGAGCTTCTTCCTCGCCACTGCTATCTCCTTTGACAATTTTCTAATGATGCCTTTTGTGACAGCATACTTAGGGTTTTCTAGCTTTGTCTCCCTCCTCGGCTCTTGGGTCGGGACGACACTTTCTGTAGCTAGAGGAATTAGCTGTTGCTCTGTCTGGGGATCTACTGTCTGGGGTTCTTCCCTTTTTGTGATCAGAGGTTTGATGGTTATTTGAAGTCAGTCGGTATGTTGAACAGGTGTCTCCTCTAACACAAAGGTGCTGATATAGAGGTTGAGCTCATAGTCTTCCTCTTTTTCTTGGTCTGTGAGCAGCTCCTCGATTGAGAATTCGATCTGCTTTGCTACTGCTGGTACTAGTATTTTGGTTTTGTCCTGTCAAGACAGTTCCTGAAAGATCTAGTCGACTGATGGATAGTAATCGAGGGCTTTGGCATTTGATTTGTCACCTTGCATGTACCACACCGAGGTATGGTCGAGCTCTAGCTAGATGTGGGAGTTCGTCGATAGATTTCTTCGGATGTTTTAAGGCACCCTCCATCTAGTCATACAGACTTTGAGCTGTTGAAGCCAGTTTTCCAACAGTACTTTCCCATGCTCAAGCTCTTGCAAGGTTCCTCTCTGGGAAAATGGCTTAAATCTCCACATGCGAAACCTCGACGGTTCCTGAAATATTAGACTCCCCTCTGGGAAGATGTGGTACATGACAATACATAAGATGAGGGAGGGAAACTTGATGATTCCCCCTGTTTCTTGGCATCTTTCACAGATGGTCTTGACCATGTCAGCGACATATTCAGCCCATTTGTATGTCCTTCCATCTATCGCAATGGTGTCGATAGCTTCTAACATATCTAACTTGAGGTCGTTGCCTCGACCTGCCAGGGGGAGTGTTATTGCTATTATTATGGCCACAGTCTGTGGCATTCAGATTTTGTGGTACTGGCTGATGATGAATTTTATAGCGGTTTCCTTGGTGCCACCAAAGCTGGCCATGAGTGGTGCATTGACATAGCTTAATATAGTGTTGTGTTTGATTTTCTCTATGGCTTGAGTGGCCTTCTTGTTGACATAAGCCCATTCTTGCATCTTGGCCCAGAGTTTCTGCCATGAGCCTTCCTGCACCTTGGCATTCTTAATATTTTTCATCCTGCGGACTAGAGGTGTATCTGCAGCCTGTAGTTCCTTGGCTTTGGTCGAGGCTCTATTTTGTTTGGGTTCCATTGTGTCGGTTTGGTGGTTGATTTCACTAAGGGGTTCTTTTCTTTTAGTCGACTGGCTGCTCTGAGGCTTTCTCTGTATGGATTGCGGTGAATGATCCTTCAGTGATCCAGTATTTATAGGAGATGCTGTGGTTGTGTGCGTCGATGAGTGTATTAATGGAGCATGTGATGTTCCAGCTGGAATAATTGAGTGTGCATTAATGGCAAATTGCTTTCGACGCTCGATGTCATAAATGCACGATGGGACTATCGAGGTCGTGCGTCGATGTCGGTTATGAGAATGGTCGATGGAAGTGGTCAGTCAATGAAAATGGTCGATGGTGTTATGTCGATGGGTATGATGGTGGTTGTCGAGATGGTGATTTCTTGTCATTGTTTTTTGTCTGTAGGGTATTATTTTGTTTTTGGAATTTTTAGTTTTTATGGATTTTACTTGACGGTTATGATCGTTATATGATTTTATTTTATTTTTGAATCAGTTTCTGTAGCGTTTTAGTCGAGCTCCATTAACAAGCTTTCGAAATACTATGCCCTGTAATGTCCTTAGTCGGACTGATCCATTGGGATGTATCTCTTCGACAATGTAAGGTCCCATCCATTATGTGTGGAGATTTTTAGGTTTACCTTTTACTCGACTATTGTATAGTAAAGCAAAGTCTCCTACCGACAAGTTTTTATTCTTGATGTTTCATTCGTGCCATGCTTTCTGTTGTTGTTTCTGGATTTCTTGATATTGTATTGCCATTAGTCAGTTCTCTTAAAGTTTTCTTAGTTGCAATAGTAGGTCCTTTCTTCCTTGTTCGACATTGACATGTAGTATTTCAGCGATGATAGGTGTCTGTTGTCAGTAGTGTAGTGGAACTACTGCTTCTTGTCCATAGACTAGTTGAAAAGGAGTTTGGTTGGTCGATCGTTTATATGTTGTTCTGTATGCCCATAATAGTGCAAGTATTTTCTCATACCAGTCATCCTTATTGGCATTACATATTTTGGTGGGTCCTTTTTTTAATGTTTTATTAAATGCTTCAATTGCTCCATTCGACTGAGGATGGTATGTTGTGCTCTGATGATGGTCGATTTGGAACTGGTCGGTTAGGGTTTTGATAGTTCTATTGATGAAGTGTGTTCCCTGGTCACTAATGAGAGTTAATGGACATCCAAATCTAGTGATTATATTCTCATAGATAAACTTAGCATCTATCTCACTAGAACATGTGTCGACTGGTTCAGCTTCTACCCATTCAGTTACATATTCGACTGTAGTTATGATATACCTTGCACCTGTCATTTTTGCTGGTATAGGAAATGGTCTTATGAATTCTATGGCCTAGATTTCAAATTTCAAACTTGGGTTCACTGATATCAAATCCATTTCTGTGCTAGGCAGGGTTCGACCTAGTTGTTGACATCTGTCACATCGACTGACAAAATTTTTGCAATCTCTGTAGAGTGTCGGCCACCATAACCCTGACTGTTGGATTTTCTTTGCAGTTGTGTCTGCTTGAAAATGTCCTCCTGCAGGTCCATAGTGTGCTTCATGCATAATGTTGTCTTTTTCATGTTCTAGTACACACCTTTTGAGGATGTCATCTAATCCCATTTTGTATAAAAATCCATTTATAGGACTGTAGGGTGAAACCTTCATAGCTAAGATCTGCTTTCTCTTTGTACTCATTCCTTTTGGTGCATGTCCATCTTCTAAGAATTGAGTTATTTCTTCTAGTTCTGCTGGGACTGCTTCTATCCAAAATAAATGTGCATCAGGTAAGTCATCGTCGACTCCTGTCGGTTCTTCTCCTGTGTCGATTCGGGATAAATGGTTGGGACTGACATTTAATTTGCCTGGTCGGACAACAACTTCGAACTCAAATTCTTGGAGGAGAAGTAGCCATCGACATATCCTTCCATGATGTAGTGGTTTATTGATGAGGTACTTTACGGCCTGATGGTCTGTATAGAATATAAATGGGTTACCTAGGATATAATGTCGATATTTTTGTAGTGCAAAGAACATTCCTAGTGCTTCTCTTTCTTTTGTCAAATAGTTTCTCTTGGCCTTGTTTAATCTTTTGCTACTGTAAACTATAGGATAATCCATTCCATCATCTCCTGGTTGAGTTAATATTGCACCTATTGCTAGGCCTGATGCATCAATATGAACATGGAATTTGATCGACCAATTTGGAAACTTTAGGATTGGTGCTTAAACTAGTTTTCTTTTTAATTTTTCAAAGGATATGTGGCACTCCTCTGTGTAGTTAAACTCTTGATCTTCTCTTAATAGTTCTTCAAGAGGATAGGTCATATCTGAATAATATATTATGAATTTTCTGTAATAGCCTGTGTTGCCAAGTAACACCCTGACTTGTTTTGGGTTTACTGGTGGTTTTAGGTCTAGGATAATTTTGATCTAAGCAAAGTCAACCTTAATACCTTCTTTACAGACAATGTGCCCTAATAATATCCCTATGGGGGTCACAAATATGCATTTCTTGATGTTCAAGGAGAGTTGAATTTGTCAACATCTTTCCAACATAAGTCTGAGCCATTTGCAATGATCCTTTAACATGGAGTATATTCTCCAATAATCAAAGTATACTTCCATGGTCTTATAGACATATTCTTGAAATGTTTTGACAATAATTTGAGAGAATACTGCAGGTGCATTTTTTAATCCAAAAGGAATAAACTTGTAAGCAAATGAACCAAATTCACACACAAAGGTTGTCTTCTTCTGGTCTTCTTTAGCTATTGGCACTTGGTTATAACCTGAGAATCCATCTGTAAATGAGTAGCATTCATGTCCTGCAACCTCATTCAAGATTTCATCTACATAGGGAGTTGGAAATGGGTCTGTCAATGTCACTTTGTTTAGTTCTCTGAAGTCGACACAAATTCCTAGTTTGGTCGGATCATGTTTCTTAGGCTATACAACCATTGGAATTGCCCATTCTTATTGGTTGATAAGATAGATGATGCTTGCTACAAGCATGTTATCAATTTCCTTTTTGACTATCTCTTTGTATTTGTGAGCTAGTTTATATGGCCTTTTCTTTACAGGTCTAACATCAGGCTTAGTATAAATATTCATTTCTCCCATTTCGTGGACTAAGCCTTTGAGGTATTTATAATCTCTAGAAAATACATCTTAGAACTCCCTTAATAATTTCACTATCTCTGTGGTTTTCTCTTCACTCCAGTAGTCACCAATCTTTGCCATTTTTGGTCGATCATCATTTGAGATGTCGAATTCTCTAGTTTTCACTTTAGCATCTAGCCATTCTGGTGCTTTGCCTTCATTGATCGGTCGACTTCCTTCTCTAAACTTTGCAAATGTGGCAGGGAAGTCGGCTGCAATCATTCTGTCGGTATCTTGTTTGTCGGTTGTTTCTACTTTCAGGATTGTACAAATAGGTTTGGTCGTTTCGACATGGTTGGATTTCCATCTAAATATTTTTCCTTGTGTGTTTTTGTTTTCTAACTATAGTCTTGTTGACTGTGGTTTTGTCCTTTTTTGCATATTGTTACATTTGATTATCTGTTGGCTAGCCTTTAAGGTTTTGTTTTCGGTCGGCTGGATAAATTCTTTAATTTGTTTTGTTGTTTCGACCAAGTTTTCATTTTGAGGTATGAATTTGAAATCTTTAATGAAATTTGGGCCTGAGTTCATGCCATAAGAGTGTTTCACCTCTAGCTTCTTCCATCTTATACCACCTTTTTGGTAAGTCGGTGAGGGTTGATGGGAACACGTGTGGCCATGCTCGTTCATCCTTGTATCCAAGTCTTCTCCACTCTTTTTCATAGGTTTTAATATGATCTTCTGGGTTCTATCCTTGAGTGAATAAATGTATATGAGCTTGTTGGGTTAACTTCTTTCCTCCAAACCTTTCGACAAAGTAATTCGAACCTGTTTTCAAGGTCTGTAGCCTCATCTGATGTGTATCCCACCATCGAGCAGCTTGTCCTGTAAAAGTTTCTACTAGGCTTTGAAGTCGGCCATGTTCACCAATATTTTTGGAAACTTGTTCTACATGCATGACTGGTGATTCCCTTTCCTTGTATCTTGGTATTTGTGTAGTATTTACATTGGTAGATTGTAAGGCAGGGTATTCCCTAATTTTCTTCTCAAATATTTTTGGGACAATGGACACTATGAAGCATTATTGGGTGGGCTTTTTCTACACCTTTTGTATAGTCCAGCACCCTCTTGCTTGTGTTCTGTAGTTCGCGATTTCCCAATCATACAATTCGGCATCTAAATTATAACCAACTAAGTCTTGGTTACCTAAATAAAGTTCTCCATGGATATTCAGTTCTGTATAATCTGCATTGTTTTGAATCTAGTAGAGTTGTCAGATGTCGATTTCATCGTCGATAGGTTCAGTCCAAGGTTCCCCTTGAGATGGATGAATGGGTACAATGACCCTTTTTCCATTTCCTTTTAATTTGATTTGCTCATTCTCTAGGGATATTGATGCTTTCATCTTTCTACCCCAAGGTTGACTGACTAATGTTGGGAAGGAACTAGATCCTTCTTTTGGGTCAATGATTTCGAAGTCGACCTTGGTCGAGATTCCTTTTATAGTCATGTCGACATTTTTCCAAACTCCAATAGGTTCAATTAGGCCCTGGTCGACCAGTTTCAAGTATATGCCTAACTCATAGAGTCGAGGTCTGCCCATTTTTTCCCAAGTGTCACAAGTCATGATGTTTACTTGTGAGCTGAAGTCAAGCACTACTTGTCAGATGTGGTATCCTTCAATTTCCAGGTCGACAAGTGGGTCGGCATCACCTTTGTCTTTTTTATTTAAGTTGCAGATGTTCTTTGTTTGTTTTTCAGAGTTGGTACATTTTATTTCATACAGTAAATCAATCAACTGAGATACTGAGTTGTCATTTTGTACGAGCTGGATTAATTTGTTTATTGTGTTAGGTGGAATGTCGTGAACATGTTCTTGTCGTGCAATTTCTTTGAATACATTGGTTGCTTCTTTGTATGTTTTCTTTTCTTTCAGTGGATCAGGATAGACATTTTTCTCTTTTATTTTACTGATTCTTGGGTTATCAATGCCTGTTTTTGTTCCTTGTCGAGTTACAATATGCAAATTTTTTGTGTTTATTACATCATTTTTTTGCACACAGAACAAGACATTAACATTTTTCTTTGTATTGATTTTTTCCAACATGGTAGGGCAATCCTCTAGTGAGTGATCCCCTACTCCACAGTGAGTACAAAATTTGAGGTCAGTTCTATATTTATATGGATAGTCTCCATACCAATGTCCCTCTTTATAACATGTAAAGCACTGGGTGGGTCGACACGGTCAGTTGTCACGATTCCCAGGGAATCGACCTCTTCCTCCATATCTTGCATGTTGATTGTTGTATCGGCACTCATATTGTCAACTGTCATATCTCTAACCGTTCTGATCGTTTGCTAAATTATGTTGCTCATTAGTTTGTGCAACTGTGTTGGTTTGGTAGACTGCATGATAATTTTTTCGGTTCTTCAGGTTCAAATGCCAGTCAGCTGTATTGTGATTTTTGGTTTTCCAGATATCACATCAGGATGCCTTGCCATTATTTATGTTGAATGGGAAGTCTTTTGTTCAGTGGTCCCTGTGTTCCTGGCAGATGTCACAAAAGGATTTCATCTGCATGAATCAAACGTCCTATCGGCTGTATTCCTGTTGACAGTTGTCTTTGGAGTGGCCAATCGTCGAGCATTTTGTGCACCAGATCTCCTGATTCTTGAGATTTAACTCCTTTAAAGAATTCTACACACTCTCAAGCTGTTCTTCCAATCCGTGGTCTGTGGGGTAAGCGGGTATGTCCTCGTCCATCTCCACTTGAAGAGCTTTTGTTAGCACATCTTCATAATATTTGAATGTTTCCAGACTGATGTGTCGACACACTTTCTGAGATACCCCTACAAGAAACCACTGTATTAGTAATTGTTCATCTATAACATAGTCCAACTAGCTCAGAAGGTCTTTCCAACGCTTATCATAGTCGCGGACAATTTCCCCTCGCTTTTGTGACGTTGCTTTTAGTTTTTTCACTGCCAGGTGTTTGGCATCTGGAGTTTTGAAAAATGATAGAAATTGTGCCTTGATCTTGGCTTTGGTTTCTCTAGGTTGTCTTTCCAAAAAGGTCATAAACCACGTCAATGCCCTTTTCCTCAAGGAACCAGTGAACTGTGCCATTTGTCTATATTTGTCTGTAACTTGGTTGGCCTCCCAAGTTGACTCACATATGAACCAGTGTCATCTAGGGTCCTCATCCCCCTCATATAGAGGAATGTGAGCTGATCTGTGACCCATGTCTGAATCACTGCCGCTGCTCTCAGGAGGTGGCGGCGGTGGAGATGGGGATGGAGGTGAGGGTGGTGGGGTTATTGGTTTATTCATCTCTATGGGAATATGGTCGACGAAACTTCCATTTTCATCGATTGTTGTTTCTTCGTCAACTAGTAGTCGTTTGATCTCAACTTCTGCTATCGATGGCTGACTGCAACTATTTGTCTACAGTTCTGAGTGTTCTGTGTCTTCCAAAGCTGTATTTGGCGTGGGGGTTATCCTTCATGTGTCGGTAAGAGTAAGTGGATAATTCAGTTGGAGGGTGCCGCTTTAAAGGCAACCCAATTTCCTTCCTCTAGTCGATGTATAATGAGGTGTCGTCTAGTGTATGTTTCATTGTCTAGTCAGCTCCATATACTAAAGTCACCAGCTCATAGTCGAAGGTCCTCTTTGACAATGGTCTGTATCTGAGTATGCGGATTCAATGTAGAGAGGGTTGTTTCGTCATGGGGAGCTCTTAATTGGAGGGCTTCTGGCTGCTCTATCCACAATTCTTGCTTTGTAGGGGACACCTCTTGTTCCACGGCTTCTTTATGTCAGTCATGACCTGACTCTGGCATATTCTCTTCTTGGTCGGTCGCCCTAGCACTTCTTCCTCTATGCAGCTCTAAGGATCTTTCTCTTCTTACTTCCCTCCTCTGTTGTCTCTCTTCCCTCTCTATTTTCTGAATGTCCGACGTACCTTCATGTGATACTATTATCTTGAGTTCCCTTTTGGTCGACTTCTCATTACCGGTGACTGGTATTTGTTTCTAGTCAACTAGAATCCACTCTACTCTATCTTGACATATGACCAACTACCCCCCCATAGCCTACCCAATGATTTTAGAAAGCCCTGATAGTTCAGTCTATTTGCTTAGGAAGTATTCCCACTCCCTTTCTGCAATAAATTTTTTCCACTTCCTTTGCTCCTTCACCCAGTTAGAGTTTGATGGTAGTTCGTGAAGTGATGGACGAGATTCGATAATATGTCCTACTCCCTTCTCGATCAGGAATTTGAATAGCAAGGTCAGTAAGGAACATAGAAATTGCTCGGTGAGATCTGTGTAAAATTTATCCGTGACTATTTCCACTGAATTTTTGTCTTCAACTACTTGCTCCTCACAAAAGTCATTGGAGATTTTCTCGAACCACTCCGATAAGTTTGTTCTACCTCCTCGAATCAATTTTTCCAGCAACTGTTGTTCTTTAGTCCCTTCCGGCTTTCTGATCCAGGAGTTTCTTTAGAAGTTGGGGCACTGATTCTACAAACTTTTCATGTGTTTCAGTGAATAATCTTTCTTTTGCTTGTGTGATTGTTAATCTGTTCCTTCATGCATAATTCTGTAAATAATTTGCAACTTTACGTTCCCGCCAGTCCTTAATCTCCTGCTCTGGTATCATCTGTTTGCATACATTTCAGACATGTACTGCCGGCAATGGAACCAATGTTGTAATCTCATAGATCACATAAAGTTACCAATAATACACACTAAAATATACATATAAAATAGAGACAAGAGATAAGAACAAAATAGGTGAATTAATAGATTATATCAAATGAATGAGTCCATACAACGCAGAGAACTGAACTAAGTTCTCATCTAGATCACCAACCTAATATATATGATTACAAAATAGTTACAAAATAACTACTTGTCGGTTTAGTGAACCGACGTGACCTTAGGTGGCCGACCTAATCTCTAGTTTAGTCGGCCGACCGACTTAGCCGGCTGATCGACTAAGTCGGCTCATTGACTTAGTCGGCTGATCGACTAAGTCGACTATCGTTCAATTCAATAAGTCGACTTGCTCCTTCAACACAGGTTTATCACAGAAAATCCGTCGACACATAAGTCTGGAGACATTTAAGACTTACGAAGATGCGCTTACAAAAGCTCTCCAAGTAGAAATGGATGAGGACATACCAACATACTCCACCGATCACAGATTAGAAGAACAACATGAGAATGCATATAAATCATTAAAAGAATTAAACCTCAAAAGTCATGATATCTAGTGCACGAAGTGCTCGACGGTCGGACATTCGAAAGACAACTGTCGACAGGACACCAGCCGACAGGACGTCTGATTTGTGTAGACAAAATGTTTCTGTGACATTTTTCGAGAGCATGGAGACCACTCAACAAAAGATTTCCCATTCAATATGAAGAATGGTAAAGCATCATGGTGTGCAATTTGTGAAACTAAAAGTCATAACACTACCGACTGCTATCTAAATATCAAGAATCGACAGAATTATCATGCAGTCTCTCAGACCAATGCAGTTGCACATAATAATGAGCAAAACAACGTGCCAAATGATCAGAACAATCAAATATATGAAGGTCAAAGATACAAGTGCCAGTATGACAATCGATGTGGAGGCTATGGAGGTCAAGGTTCATTATCTGGGATTTGAGACAATTGAACACGTCGGCCCATCCAATGATTCAAATGTTATAAGGAGGGACACCGACATGTAGACTATCCATACAAGGACAGGACTGACCTAAAATTCTGCACTAATTGTGGTGTAGGGGATCACTCGTTAGAGGATTGCCCTATTATGCTTGGAAATATAAATAAAAAGAAGAATGTTAATGTCTTGTCATTTGTGCAAAAACTTGATATTATCAATACAAATAATTTACATATTGTAACCCGACAAGGGACGAAAACTGGGAGCGATAACCCCGAAATAAGCAAAATAAAAGAAAAAAATGTCTACCCTTATCCAGTTAAAGAAAAACAAATATATAAAGAGGAAACAAATATATTTAGAGAATTTGCTCGAAAGGAAGAAGAAGATTATAATCAACAGGACACAGTAAAAGAGCTAATATAGTTGGTACAAAAAGATAAAACAATATCACAATTCATCGACTTACTGTATAAAATAAAACACAACAAGAACACTGAAAAACAAACAAAGAATATCTGCAGTCTAAATCAAAAAGATAAAAGTGATGCCGACCCACTTGTCAACCTGGAAATTGAAGGATACCATGTCCGACAAGTTGTACTCAATTTCGGATCACAGGTAAATATTATGACTCGACACAAATGGGAATAGTTTGGCAGACCTCGATTATATGAATCAGGCATATACCTGAAATTGGCAGACCAAGGCCTAATTAAACCTATTGGATTCTAGAAAAATGTCGACACAACGATAAAAGGTATATCAACTAAAGTCAAATTCGAAATTATTAACCCTAAGGAAGGATCCAGTTCCTTCCCAGCGTTAGTAGGTCGACCTTAGGGGAGAAAAATGAAAGCCTCGATATACTTGGATAAAGAAAGAATCAAATTAAAAGGGAATGGACAAAAATTCATAGTACCTATTCATCCATCCCAAGGAGAACCTTGGACTGAACCTATCGATGAAGAAGTCGACATATGAAAACTCTATCAGATACAGAACAATGAATATTATAGATAACCTAATATCTATGGAGAACTTCATTTAGGCAATCAAGACTCAGTAGGATACAATTCAGATGCAGAACTATATGATTGGGAGGTTGAAAACTATGAAACAAAAGCAAGAGGATGCTAAACTATTAAAAAGTACAAAAGAAACCAGTCAAACAATGCTTTGTGGTGTCCATTATCCCAAAAATATTTGAAAATAAAATTAGGGAATATCCTACATTACAGCCAACAAATATAAATACCACAAAAATATCAAGGTAAAAAGAAAGAGAATCACTAGTTATGCATGTAGAGCAAGTATCTAGGAACATCGAAGAACATGGCCGACTACAAAGTTTAGTAGAAACTTTTACATGACAAGCTGCTAGATGGTGGGATACCCATTAGTTAAGACTACAGACATGGACAACAACTTCGACTTATTTTGTAGAAAGGTTTGGAGGAAAGAAGTTAACCAACCAGGCTTAGATACCTATATTTACCCAAGGACAGGATCCAGAAAACCATATAAAGATATGTGAAAAAAAATGGAGAAGACTGGGATATAAGGATGAACGCACATGGCCACACTTATTTCCATCAACACTCGCTGACTTACCGAACAAATGGTATAAGATGGAAGAAGCTCTAGGTGAAACATTCCTCTAGCATGAACTCAGAGAAAATTTTATCAAATATTTCAACTTTATACAACAAGATGAGAAGTTGGTCGAAACAGCAAAACAAATTAAAGAATTTATACAGTCGACAGAAAACAAACCCTTAAAAGATAACCGACAAACAAAGGACTGTAACAATATAAAAATTGGAACAATACCACAATCGACGAGACTACAGTTGGAAAATGAAAAGTTGGAAGGGAAACGTTTTAGATGGAAATCAAATCATGTCGAAACGACCAAACCTATTCACACAGTACTCAAAATTGAAACAAATGACAAGGAGGATAATGACCGAATGACTGCAACAGACTTCCCTACCACATTCTTATAGTTTAAGGAAGGAAGTCGACCAATCAATGAAGCTAAAGCACCGAAATGGCTAGATTCTAAAATTAAAACTAGAGAAGTCGACATATCAAATGATGATCGACCAAAAGTAGCAAAAATTGGAGACTACTGGTCGGAAGCACAAAAAACAAAGATCACAAATCTACTGAAAGAATTTTAGGATGTATTTGATAGATACTAAAAGTATATTAAAGGTCTAGTACATGAAATGGGTGAAATGAAGATCAACATAAAACCTGATGTTCGACCTGTCAAGAAACGACCATATAAACTAGCTCATAAATACAAAGAGATAGTCAAGAAAGAGATTGATAACATGCTTGCAGTAGGCATTATCTACCCTATTGACCAATCAGAATGGAAAATTCCAATGGTTTTGCAACCTAAGAAACATGATCTGACCAAACTAAGAATTTGTGTCGACTTCAGGGAGCTAAATAAAGTGACACTAACAGACCCGTTTCCAACCCCTTATGCAGATGAAATCTTAAATGAGGTAGCGGGACATGAATTTTATTCGTTTACAGATGGATTCTCAGGTTATAACCAAGTGCCAATATCTAAAGAATATCATAAAAAGACAACATTTGTATGTGAATTTGGCTCATTTGCTTACAAGGTTATGCCTTTTGGACTTAAAAATGCACCTGCAGTCTTTTCAAGGACTATGGTCAAAACATTCCAAGAATATATTTACAAAACAATGGAAGTATATTTCGACGATTAAACTGTATATACTCTACACTAAAGGACCATTGTAAATGGCTAAGACTTATGTTGGAACGATGTCGACAGATCCAACTACCACTAAACATCAAGAAGTGCATATTTTTAACTCCTATAGGAATACTATTAGGGCATATCATCTGTAAAGAAGGTATTAAAGTCGACTTCGCAAAAATAAAAATCATCCTCGACTTAAAACCCCCGATGAATCTGAAACAAGTCAAGGTACTACTTGGTCATACAGGATACTATAGAAAATTCATAAGACATTATTCAGATATGACATACCCATTGGAAGAATTGCTAAGAGATGATCACGAATTTAATTGGATAGAGGAGTGGGAAATATCATTCAAAGAATTAAAAATAAAGCTAGTTGAAGCACCCATCCTAAGGTTTCCCAATTGGTCGACTAAATTCCATGTCCACATCGATGCAACAGGCCTAGCAAAAGAAGCAATCCTAACTCATCCAGGAGATGATGGAAAGGATTATCCTATAGTTTACAGTAGAAAAAAACTCAACAAAGTTGAATGAAAATATTCGATGATAGAAAGAGAAGCATTAGGAATGGTCTTTGCACTACAAAAATATCGACACTACCTACCCCATTTGTCTTCTATACTAACCACCAAGCATTAAAATACCTTGTCAATAAGCCACTACACCATGGAAGAATCTGTCGATGGCTACTTCTATTCCAAGAATTTGAATTCGAAGTTGTTATCAGACCAGATAAGCTAAATGTCGGTCCCGACCTCTTATCCTGAATCGACACAGGGAAGGAACCGATAGGAGTCGAAGATGACTTACCGGATGCACATCTATTTCAAATAGAAGCAGTCCCGACAGAATTAGAGGAAATAGCTCAATTTTTAGAAGATGGAAAAGCACCAAAAGGTATGAGTACAAAGAAGAAACAAATTTTAGTCATTAAAGCTGCACCATATAGCATCATAAATGGATTCTTGTACAAAATCGGCTTGGACGACATCCTTAGGAGGTGTGTACTAGAACACAAAAGAAATAATATCATGCATGAAGCACATTATGAACCTGCTGTAAGACACTTCCAAGTAGACATGACTGCAGAGAAAATCCAACAATTAGGGTTGTGGTGGTCAACACTTCACAAAGATTGCAAAATTTTTGTAAGTCAATGTGAACGATGTCAACGACTGGGTCGACCCCTGCCTAGCACAGAAATGCCTTTGATATTAGTAAACCCAAGTTTGACATTTGAAATTTGGGCTATTGACTTCATAGGACCATTTCCCATACCAGCAAAAAGAATAGGTGCAAGGTACATAATAACTGCAGTCAAGTATGTAACCAAATGAGCAGAGGCAGAACCAGTCGACACATGTTCCAATGAAATAGCAGTAAAATTTATCTATGAAAATATTATCACCCAATTTGGATGTCCACTAATCCTAATCAGTGACCAAGGAACACACTTTATCAATAGAACTATCAAAACCCTAACAGAATAGTTCCAAATCGACCATCATCAAAGTACAGCATACCATTCTCAGTCGAATGGAGCAATTGAAGCATTTAACAAAACACTAACAAAAGGATTAACAAAAATATGTAATGCAGACAAAGATGACTGGGATGAAAAGATACCTACAATACTATGGGCATACCGAACATCATACAAATGTTCAACCGACCAAACACCCTTTCGATTAGTGTATGGAAAAGAAGCAGTAGTTCCATTACATTTTCGACAACAGACACCTATTATCGCAGAGATTTTACATGTCGATGTTGAACAAGGAATAAACGACCGACTATTGAAGCTAAGTAAACTCAAAGAACACCGACTAATGGTGATACAACATAAAGAAATCCAGAAACAACAACAAAAAGTATGGCACGATAGAAACATCAAAAACAAAAACTTGTCGGTAGGAGATCTTGCTTTACTATACAATAGTCGGGTAAAAGGAAAACCTAAAAAGCTACATACATAATGGATGGGACCTTATGTTGTTGAAGAAATACATGCCAATGTGTCAGTCTAACTAAGGATGTTACAAGGCATAGTATTTCGGAAACTCGTTAATGGGGCCCGACTAAAATGCTACAGGAACTAAACAAATCTAAAAAATTAAAAAATTAAAAAAATGACCATAACAGTTAAACAAAAGCTATAAAAGCCTAAAAATCCAAAAAGAAAAATAGTACCGATACACGCACAAAACTATGACAGGGAACAACCATTTTCACAATCGACATCATGCCTATCGACACGATACCTTCGACCACTTTCATAACTGACATCGACCAATGACCTCAATAGTCCCATCGTGCATTCATGACTTCGAGCGCCAAAACCAAATTACCAATAACGCACACTCAAGTGTTCTTGCTGGACCATCACATCTACCATTAATACACTCCTCGACAAAAACATCCAACACTTCAACTATAAATACCGAACCGCCAAAGGATCATTCACCACAATTCAAACATAGAGAGCAATAGAGCAACCAGACGACTAAAAGCTAAGAACACCGAAGTAAAACCGACCACCAGAACGAAAAAATGGCACCAAAACATACCAGAGCCTCAGCTAAGACCAAGGAACTATAGACCGCGGAGACACCATTCGTGAGGAGACTCAAGAACATCAATAATGCTAAGATGCAAGAAGGCTCATGGACAAAACTATGGACCGAGATAAAAGAGTGGGCTTACATCGACAAGAAGCCTACCCCCGCTGCAGAGAAGATACAACACAGTACCATTGTAAATTATATCAACGCCCCGCTCATGGTCAGTTTTGCAGGCACAAAAGAAACAATAGTAAAATTGATCATAAGTCGGTACCACAACGGCTGATTTTACTTCGACCGACTGGTCGACATCTCTAGAGAAGTCATTTACAAATTGATAGGGCTATCAAACAAAGGAGACCCAGTACCTATTGGTATCAAAGAAGGATTAGTCGAAGAAATAATAGGGTCGGCAGTGGGAAAAAACTCTAAAGGGTTAATGATTAGTCACATAACCCATTGAACACCACATATTGTGGCCAAAATCATAGCTATTACACTCACAATGGCCGGTCGTGGAAGCGGCCTCAAACTGGACATGTTAGAGGCAGTAGACACCATTGCAACTAATGGAAAGGTATACAGATGGGATGAGTATGTCACCAACATGATCAAAAACATCTATGAGAAATGCTAAGAGACGGGAGGAATTATTAGGTTCCCATCCCTTATCATATGGATAGTTATGTTCTCTATTTGCCCTGAAGGATACAAAAAATTTCAAGAACCGACAATATTTCATATGTGGAGATTCAAACCGTTCTCCTGGAATGGAGCAATGAAGGAACTTGCAAAGGGAAAGGTGTTGTTGGAAAACTGGCTCCAACAACTCAAAGTCTGTACGACCAGATGGAGGGTGCCTCAGAACATCCGATGAAGTCTACCCAAAAAGGCCCACATCCAGCTAGAGCTTGACCATACCAAAGTGTCATAAATGTAGGAACCAAAACAAATTCAAAGAGCCTCAACTACTATCCGACAGTCGAAGAAATATTTCAGGAGCTATCTCGACAGGATGGAACAAAAGTGCCAATACCAGCAAGAGCAAAAGAAATAGACTTCTCGATAGAGGAGCCATTGAAAGACCATGAGAAGGAGGAGGATTATGAACTTAACCTATACATCAATACCTTTGTGTTGGAAGAGACACCGGTCGAAGGCATGGGCTGACTACAAATCATAATTAAGCCTCCGACAACACAAAGGGAAGAGACACATGCAGAACAACAGCTAACCAATCTGGCTGAGGAAAGTCTCATCCCAACCCAAGACTCAAGGAAGGAAATAGAAACTGAAAATCCAGAGTATGCTCTCACCAAAGACAATATAACCATATTGTTGAAGGAGATAGCAGCCTCGAGAAAAAGAAAGAAAACATAGGAACAAGAGCAAGGGAAATGTAAGCGCAGGATTCTCCTTGCAAATTCTTCAGAGGATGAGGAGGAACTAGTAGCTACGGCCCTCGACATAATAGAGGATTCCATAGCAAACAAAGTGCCGGTGGAGACCCAATTTCAAAAAATTGTCAAGGCATGGGCACAACAAGGTTGACCAAAGAAGGCGAAGAGCACACACACTTTGACGGCCGAAAATGTTGTGGATCTTGTGTCTACACCCCCACCTCCGTCTCTGACAAAAATAACAAAGGAGCTAATACCTCAACAGCTTTCAGTAAGCCCACTGCACTTATGCAAAAATGCTATGTCGGAAGCTATGAAGGAAAACTACGACCGTGACAGAGACCTCCAGGCATACATTGAAAAACTTCCTGAAATATTTACCATGATACAAGAACTCTCCACCAAAGCCCCTTTGTTTGAAGCTGGTGGATCCATAAAACCTAGCCAAGTACTCTAGAGGCTAAAGACTTTTGCAACTGTGACTTCAACCTTTGAGAGAAACCCCGATACAGAAGCTGAAGTTGTCGCACGTCGGATCACATCTATCACTCTGACCAACCCTGAACTGACCGGAGATGAGAAAGGAGAAAACATGGAGGACATAAGTCGAGAAATAAACCAAATATTATCCGACCTAGATTCACCCCCTTAGATTGAAAATCCACCACTCGACCACACTTTCACCAACCCAATCACACTCGACCATTGACCAACCCCGTCACCACCACATCCCAACTCAGAACCCTTAATTCAACCAGCTGCACCAGAACCATCTCCACCGCAACCGTTAGTGAAAACCGCATCCACTTCTAGACCCTCTGCATCCAACCAACCAGATGCAGCAGTCATCCCACCACCCCAAACAGAAATACCATCCATCACTGCTGCCCTAGAAATAGAAAATCCAGACCTGACGCTTGCAGGTATGCATGTGTCAAAACAAGCAGAAACACAGAAGCACAAGAAGAGAAAGGAGAAAAAGAAGAGGGACCATCATGAACAGAAAAAAATGGTCCACATCAGTCAACTTGGGTCGACCATTACAGTTGATGCAACCAAGTTGAAATATGCAGAGCTCGGACAACTCCTAGAAACACTGGCAATTGAAGAAAAGACAAGGAGCCAGCAAAGACATAAGGAGCTCGACAACAATGAAAAATAACAAGTCGAGTTTCTCAACAAATGCAGAACCCTTGTACAAACGGTGATACCAGGACTAGTAGAGGTTGACACCGACAAACCACTAGAAAAATATTATCAGCTATTGAGAGCGTGGTGTCGGCGCTGCAGGCACAAATTCAAGATAGAAAAGAAGAACAGAAAGAATAAACCATCCAACTATTGATGGAGCAGCACAAAGCCTTTGCAGAAGAATACAAAGTGTTTCAAGATAACATGGAGGAGTCTGTCGTTATAGAAGAAGTACTGAGAGACTGGCTTGCTTACTATGGGCAAGTCTATCAGTGAACCAGGCAGACTCGACAAGAGGTCTAAGCACTAGAAAAGAGGAAAAACACTGACGAAGCACTCAGATGTACAATTGAAGATCAAATAGTGCTTGAAATAGCTAAACTACAAAATCTCGAGCGAGAAGCACATGAATGGGTGCAACAAGCCATTCTTAACCTGGAAAAAGTAGACATCATTTTCCTGCAAATAAAAAGACTACTAGAGACAGTGGAGGAAAAGGACTAGCTTATGAGTCCTGACATGGAAAAAATAGCGAAAGTTTCCATACCAGAGAAAATTTCTATCTTATCCAGTCTGACTACACTAACCATCGAACTACAGAAAATTTTCCAGAGTTGGATGGATTTCCAACATCAACTGGCAGTGACAGCTGAAGCAATTGTTGAAGTCTGTATATAGAAAAGACCAACCATCAGACTTCATAGCCCATGAATACCAAGCACAAAGAATGACTACTTAGACGGACAAATAAATTTTGGGTACCTCCCTGTTTCTTCGAGCGAAGAAAGGTTTTGTTCATGGGGGAGATGTTGGAGGAGTGTTAAATTTTCATATGCTTAGCTAAGACATTAGTATATCATTTCATTTTTCATAATAAAAGCATATAAAACAGGATCACTGAAAGAAACAGTATCACAAGAACAACACAGATTTATCCTGGGAAAACCCTAAAGGGAAAAACCTAGCAAAAGATTCCTCAATATAGATGCCCCAAGAGGGAAAAAGGTAAAACCAACAAGGAGATCAAAAACTTGATTCTCCTCCTTCTCCAGCAACTTCTCTCCTCCATAAGTTTTCTATTCCAAGTGAGTGTGTGTGTCTCAAATGAGGAGCACTACAACTCTATTTATATTCATCCGTTTACTTAAAGTTTACACAACTAACATGCCGGCTTAAGTTAACTCATGTAGGCTCGAGTTACACATGTAGGCTCAAGTTACCACACTGGGGTGCTGATAACCCACCTTTACAATTAGAGGGGACTACCTCATGACTCTTATTAGTTCTTCCGATTAGGAGCATCGGGGTACAATGTAATACAAGTGGTTCTCCCGGTTGGACCATTGGGGACCACAAAAGATACATAAAGAATATTCTTCGAAGTTACAATATTTCAACACTCGCCCTTAACGAGAAGGGTATTCTACATCAACAACAACAAGAGTAGAGATAGCGGACATCATCAACATCAGCAGGGTAACACATCTATAAATCATTGGAAGCTTTTCAACATCATGTAGTCTTCATCTTCAATCTTAAGTATTCATCATCAACAACATCTTCAGCATTTTGAACTTTCGATCAGCAACATCTTAAGCCCTTTGATTTTTTCAATCAGCAACAACATCTTCAGCATTTTGTCCTTTTGATCAGCAACATCTTCAGCATTTTGACTTTTCGATCAACAACAACATCTTCAGCATTTTGTCCTTTTGATCAGCAACATCTTCAGCATTTTGACTTTTCGATCAACAACAACATCTTCAGCACCTTGACCTTTCGATCAGCAGCAACATCATCATCATCATATTATGATCTGTCGATCATAATCATCATCACATTCTGATCTTTTGATCAGAAACATCATCATCATATTCTGATATTTCAATCAGAAACATCATCAACATAGAAACATCATCATCATACACTACTACATTTCGACCCAAAATCCGACGGCCGTCATGTCGGATTTTCGACACTTTCCTGTCGCATGTACGACACTTTGATTTTTTCTTAAGTGTCGGAAACTTGGCGTCGGTGATCCGACACTTAAATAACCGTCGCTTAAGCGACACCTACGTAACCGTCGCTTAAATGTAAAGTGTCGCTTAAGCGACAGAATATTTTCGACGGTAGAATTTTTTTTTTAAAAATAGCCTCCATAACCGTCGCTTAAGCGACACCTGAAACCGTCGGATAAGCGACGGCGATCAAAAACGCGTCGGCAATCCAGAAAAGGCGTCGGAAAAGTGACACCTTCAACCGTCGGATAAGCGACGGAAATCCAGAAAAGCCATCGGATAAGCGACAGAGGAAACCGTCGCTTAAGCGACGCCTGTGGAATTTTTTTTTTTTTAAATATCTCAAATTTGTGTGGGTTAATCTCAATCAGAATTCCTGGACAGGTTGGCTGTTCTTGGTATTTATACAAGTCTCTTACAGCTCCGAATTTGAAAGAGAGTGCTCGTGCACTTCCACACATTTTCTTGCCACTTACAAGCAATTTCCTCTCTTGTTTTTGATGGCAAATCAAAATTATTATTTGAAGGAAGTGCCAGTAGCAGAAGCATCCTATGTGCCATCAGGTTATAACTGGAAAGAGACAAAAGATATAAGAGTCAAGACTCATCCAAAATCTTTGCATTTATATGCGAACACAAAATATTGCATTGTTCGAAACAGGAAAACTGTGATTTTCAAAAGATGGTGGAAATACTAAATAGACTTGCCGCCAATTCACACTATGCATATCACTGATCAAGGATCTTATTTGAGTGATCAAATTCATGCAATCGGAATTGTCAAATGCCTCTCCAGAAAATTGA